>JAMZAV010002099.1:0-139055 GCA_024449915.1 Sweltsa coloradensis
CGTTCCACACAACACCATTCCATCGTTCCTTGACCCCGAAAGGAACGTAAAAATGCTAAGCCCTGTACCACTTTAGGTTTTACCCAAAATTAATAGAACTTTCCTGCGCTTTTCAAAAACATCTTGTGGACGCCATCTTGAATTCGGGCAAAGGGTCATAACCTGAGGTGAAGGTTCCACGGGCAGATTAGAGAGAGTCAGCGGGGTTTTAACGTGTTACCATAATTCAGCCGGGTACCACATGTCTCACACGTATAAAATGGTATTTACTCAAAAGGGGGAAAAAAAGACCCAGTTTTCTCCATCAAAGTGGCCGCCTATTTTGAAAATGGTACTTTCCGTTTCTTGGGCGTTAACGCAACACTTTACATCGTTCTCCGCGAATACGAAAACCGTAAATGAACCCCACTGACGTGTTCATTGAATGAAAATTAGTTCTTTAATGGTTTTACCCGGATTTACACCTTGTGGGACGCCATCTGGAATTCTGGGCAACGGGCCAAAATCCGGAGGTGGTACGGGCAAATTCTGATGTATGGGTTTTAACCTATAAATCAGCCCAGGTACCCACTAATGTCTCACATTTTGCGCTAGTAATAAAAATCTACATATTTTTAACAGTTACTAGCCAGGCCCTTGTACTGTGTACTGGAATAAAGAAATGTAGGCCTACACCAACGCTGGTCCCTAGGCCGTACGGAGTATTGTTTTCAATCTTCATCTAGAAGAGTAAATGTACAAAATCCCAGACCCTAGTCAAATTAAAAATAAAACTAGGGTCTAGGCCTCCTAGGTAAGCCTAGAAGTGGGCAAACTGTAACCCGACTTCAACGTACCATGTCTCTTTTTACTCCTATAAACCTCAGCAGAGACGTGACGGAAGCTATTTATGTATTTTTTTCAAAATTAGGGCAGTGGCGGCTTGAACACCTGAAAAAGCCCGTGGGCCAACTTTATAGATTACACCCACCACTCAAGCATAGGCCGCCCGCAGGGGGGAAAAAAAATTTTGTTCAGGAGGCAAAAATCACAATTTGTACGTTCGGTTGGCAAGCACGGGGGGTTTGGGGGGCTGAGCCCCCCCAACAATGAGCGCCGCAGGCGAAAAATTTTGCAAATCAGGTTTTTAGAATGCGTTTATAGTAGGTTTTTAGAAAAAAGTAGTGGGCTGAATACAATACCAAAATTATGTTATTGTGTTGCAGTCCGATTACTCCAAACTAGAAAACACCAAAAGGAATCTTAAAAGGAACACCTTTCCAAATATTTTACCCCACGTTTTTGTCCTTTAGTCAAAAAAACTTCAGATTCCCAACAATGAGTTGGGCGCGTTATTAGGTTTGTTGTCAAACCTGAGATAATATGACAGTTACACCACCTTACATCTTCGCTTTCGCAAGCCTTTTGATTGTGACGGTCAAAACTCGCATTATTCCTTAAACTCGAGACGAAACTTTTGCAGGTAAATACACAATAAGCTACTTATATCGCCGTGAAATTGCCAACCATTAAAATTAACAAACGTTAATCAGTAAAGTAATCGATTTTACTAGATCTGTCCGGGACGGGCCAAATTCCAACTGTACCTTCACGGAAATACTAGGGGGGTTGGGGGCGTCTCCCCCCAACAACTGCGCCGCAGGCGAAATTTTGTAAATGAGGTTTTACGAGTGCATTTGGTGCGTTTTAGGAAAGAAAAATAGTGGGATAAATTGCAACATCAAAATTAATGTAGTATTTTGTGCAAGTCGAACTGACATTACACAGGATTATTTTGGCGACGTGTGTACGATGTTTGTATATATGTATAAATATAATATATAAAAATGCAATTATATTCTAATTCAAAACTAAACTATTTCTAAAATAATATATGCATATTAAATAATAGAGTGGAGTGATTTACCTGTACATTTCTTTTATGTCATCGAAATTTGATAGCAATAGTGGATAGACTGAAAAGTATTGTCGGACACTTCTTGCGTAAGATAGCTTCAAAAAAAACGGACCAGGACCGGCCAGTGGCGTAAACTTAATTTCATAGTTTTGGTTTTGTCCTTGATATTTTTATTATTAATTTAGTAGGCACCTTACAATAATTGTTATTTATATGTTTTAGGGTGTTGTAATTTCTATTTTTAATGTATTCATTATTTTAATTAATTTCTTACCACAGCGCAAAACAAATCAGTGAATTACACTTTGTCTGTGTCTACTTCAGTCTACGCCAGATAGGTCATACATCTAAACATTGGTAGGTTTTCTTGTATTAGTCCCATTATTCAGTGACACCCTCTTTTAAATTGCCGCGTCTTTTTTTTCCTTTCTCCAATTTGTTTCTCAATAATTTCTTTCTTTGCCCCACCCCTCCCAGGCTACTGTGAGCGGCCGCTACCTTGCTCCCGTGGGGTGGGTGCATAATGTCGTGGAAGGTCTTGTCCCTTGTGCTCGATTGGGGTTTTTAACAAAAAGTTGGCTCAAGAACCGAAAAAAATAGGACTATCAAAAATGTTTAAAAGCTTGGCCAAGGAATGTCTTGGGGACGCAAAAACCAGAGGGGGGCACACTGCACCCTCGCCCCCCCAGCTCCTGCGGACACCATACATCACCGAGGCTCCATTAACTTGCCCCCCCACATTAGGAATTTCCAAATGAAAACTTGTCCACCGAAATGTGCTCGTGTTTTGTGCTGAAATGTGCCGTAGATAAATCGTTTTGAGCAGGTCACGTTGGGGGCCAAATTGCAAAAGGTCAATGTGGGGGGGCCAAGTTAATGCTAGCCCCCCCACATTGGAATTTCCAAATGAAAACTTGTCACGAAATGTGCTCGTTGTGTGCTGAAATGTGCCGTATATAAATTCCCCCGTTGGGAGCAGGTCACGTTTGGGGGGCAATTGCAAAAGTCAATGTGTGGGGGGCTAAGTTAATGGCTAGCACCCCCACATTGGAATTTTTTAGGTTTAACACCAAAAGTGCTAAGATCTTAAAATATAATTAATAAAATCCCTAATAAAATATATAAATATAAAATATATAAACAAACAAAAATATATAGTACAAGCTAGTGAAAGATAGTACAATGATGGGTATTAGGCAAAAATAAAATGATCAAAAGTGGTAACCAGGCAACACAGAGGATTGAATGTTTGGAGTTTCATGTACTGAGGTTATTATAGTTAAGTTTTTTACAAAACCTTAATTAATTGGTTATTATATGTTTGGAATTTTAATACTCTTGTTCATGTTACGATAGGGTATATTTTGAAATAATAAGTGGCAATTATGATTTATGATTATTATTTATGAGCTATCTAACAAACAGAATTCAAAATTCCGGAAAACATGGATATTGCTCATAGTCAAAATACATCTATACCACTTAAGGTATTTACTTGAGGTACTAAAGGTAGTGCGTGGTGTAAAAATGAGTGTTAACTTATTATGTCTAACTAGAATTCAGCAATTACAAAATTACTAGAGCATTAATAACTATAAAATTAAAATTAAATAACAATATTGAGATGATTTGCTTTTAATTACACACTTCATTCTTAAGATTTAACACCACTTCGCAATAGGTAGCTTGAAAACATACTAAATATAGTGGATAAATAATTGGGTGAAGTTCTAGATTTGTAAAATGGAACTCATGTAACAAGCACTATTGATGTTGGACGAGATCAAAAATTTGATACACTAGCCAATTTACAAAGGGGACTGGGAACGTAGAATTATCGATACCATTTATATGGTGCTGATTTTTTGTTTTTTTTTTTAAGATTGCGTGGAGTCAAATGCACTTTTCTTAGGAGTGGATTAATTGCAGGTGGGGACTATTGCTAAAACGCAAAAAAGGTAAAGGGAAAAAAAAAGTTAAGGTGTGTATTACTGGCTTTTAGGTGCTAGGCTATGTTGTGTACCATTATATCTTCAATAATTCGTAATTTAATTCGATTTCAGCAATTGTCATTGAGAGAGTTATTCAATAATTATTAAAAATATTCGTCCCCCCACGTTGTTTCTTTTACTCGGTTAGACGAAACATTGCCAAAGTAGAGTGGTTTGTAACGTTGATTACTGGGTTCGGCATGGTTGGTTTTAGTGGGAATAAAAATTCAGTTTGACCCTTTAATAAAACAAGAACAGAATAGCTTACGCCCTCTCCCAGTAAAACATTAAAATCGTGGTATGCAGGCAAGACAAGGCCCACACGAGACCAAGCACATTGTACAAATGCACATGCAAAACCGCCCTTGTTGCTGGGTTGTGTTATTCTCCAAGGCAAACAATAATTCGAATGTGTAAATATTAGGAAATGCCATGGATCTTCATGAGAAACAGTTTGACACCTGTATCTTTAAAAGGAGGCAGGTCAGATTTTGAAGTTGGATTGTGGACAGCCATTTAACGTAATAATGCAAGAGGTGTACAAAAAAATAATAAGATAAATTTCACCAAATTGAGTGTGGTTAACTCGGCTCATACTACTTCCCGGTAAGTAGAGACGGGAGTTCTGGGTGTGAATCATACATGGGCAAAAACGTTCGTTTTCAGGAAGAAATGAAGCGTTGCTTGAATTTAAAAAAAAAACTTATGAGAACAATGTAATGTAAACACAAAAATGTTATTTTCACATTATTTTCACACATCCGCTATCTGTTACTACTAGGAAAAACCCAAAATCGTTGTTCGACGAGGATATTTCATGTTTTGTGGCCGCTGAAAGTTGATTGACGTTGAACAATGAAAGTGAAGGTGATGAAATTTTAACATTACTCGAATTAAACAAGCAAGGTCATAGGGGCCTATCACATTTAGCTTAGTAGAAACAATTACTTCTATAATTAATTTACACCATCCTCTAAGCCTGTATAAAGCTTGGATTTCTATGGTGCACGGATTATGTACGGTATTTCTTGCTTAGCTCGATTGCGAAATTCAATGTGTAAATAAGTTTGTTTTAAAAATATTTCTAACAACTACAGTAATTAACATTGAACAAACAAGTAATGGAAACAACACTGGTTATCACATGACATTTGATTTTCGTCACATTCGAAGTGTGTTGGTCCACTTTCTATGGTCACGTTTTTTCATTTTGGTAATTTTCTCATTATTAAAAGCAATAATTTTTTTAATATTGTGACTGTCCAAGGGGGAGGCCGTACCACAGTGCCGCTTCCCGTAAGGCCATCAAACTTTTTTTTCCCCCCGTATGCCATCATTACACCGTCGAATAAAGGGACCATGTTACATTGTTGGCCTAAAGGGGAATTTGATTTATTCCCGTTAGGCCAACACCCCGCATTTCATTAGCGAACATACAAAGAAGGTTTGTTGGAGTTGGGGTAATTGATGATTTCCCGTTAGGCAACAGCGTAATGCATCGTTCACGGTAAGGAGGGTGTCTTCCCACAGGCCGCTTACCGTAAGTCCATCAAACCTTTTTTTTCCCCCTATGCATCATTTTCTACCTGTCGATAAAGACCATGTTACAGGAAGCGTTGATGGCCTAAGGGGATATTGATTTATTCCGTTTGGCCAACACCCTGCATTTCATTATGGAAAATACCAAGAAGGTTTGTTGGCCTAGGGGTAATTGATTTATTCCCGTTAGGCCAACCAGGTCGTTAATGCATCGTTTACGGTAAAGGGAGTGGGGTGTTGTTGCGTTTGGGGTAATTGATTATTTCCTCGTGAGGCCAACAGAGTATAGCACGTTTCGGTAAGGAGTTGGGGTGTAGTTGGCGGTGGGGTAATTGATTTATTCCCCCTTTGGCCAACACCCTGCATTTATTATTGAATATGTAAACAAGGTTTGTTGGTCTACGGGGGAATTGAATTATTACCCCAACGCCAACAACACCCACTCCTTACCGTAAAACGATTGGCATATACTTTGGTTCGGCCCTAACGGGAATAAATCAATTACCCCAACGCCAACAACGCCCCACTCCTTACCGTAAACGATGCATATACGCTGTTAGGCCAACGGGATAAATCAATTACCCCAACGCCAACAAACCTTCTTTGTATTTTCGATAATGAAATGCAGGGTGTTGGCCTAACGGGAATAAATCAATTCACACTTAGGCCAAAAAGTGTAACATAGGTCTTTATCGGACGTTAGTAATGGATGGAGCTATAGGGGTCGAAAAAAAAGGTTGTGGCCTTACGGGAGCGGCACTGTGGGACGGCTCCGAAGGAGTGGGGTGTTGTTGGCTTTGTGGTAATTGATTTATTCCCGTTAGGCCACAGCGTATATTGCATCGTGTACGGTAAGGAGTGTGGTGTTGTTGGCGTTGGGGGTAAATTGATTATTCCCGTTAGGCCAACAGAGTATATGCATGCAGCGTTTACGGTAAGGAGTGGGGCGTTGTTGGCGTTGGGGTTAAAAGTCAATTCACCTTAGACCAACAAACCTGTTTACAATTCAAGAATAAAATGCAGGGTGTGGCCAAAGGGGAATAAATCAATACCCCAACGCCAAAACAACACCCCACTCTTACCGTAAACGATGCCATATACTCCGTTGGCCTAACCGGAATAAAATCAATTACCCCAACGCAACAAACTTCTTTGATTTTCCATAATGAAATGCAGGTGTGGCCAAAAGGGAAATAAAATTCATCCCCTCCCTAGGCCATCAACGCTTCCTGTAACATGGTCTTTATCGACCGGTAGAAATGATGGCATAGGGAAAAAAAAAGGTGATGGCCTTACGGGAAGCGACACTGTGGGAAGACACCGTCCAAGATATAATTTTTTTTTTGCACACGTGAACATCGATAGAAAGAACATTGTGAACAAAAACGTGTTTTTTCCACTGAAAACTATTAATACAAAAATAAAAAAAAAAAACATACCAGCAACTAGTGGTGCACCGTGACCTGAAGAGGATTTCACATGGTGGAATGGATGTGCGAACATTCCCACGCACGAAGAGTGCAATATACAATATAATTATATTAAAATCTCGTTTAATTTATTGCCTTTCAGCTTCCAAAACCTTTTTTGGGAGTTATAAGCACCGAATAAAATTAAAATCACGGTCTGGATTTAGAATTCATGTCTGAGGCCCGCCCTTTGTTTTCAAAAATCTTTTGAAAAATATATGACAGGATGTTTCGGCAACCCTTGATTAGCGATTGATGCGTCGAAAAATAGCACGTCATGTGGCCTGCCCCTTTGGGTTGAAATGCCAAAACCCAAAACCCGCAAATTGTTTTGTAAAACCACTGACACTATTTTATGATGGGAGATTAATGCTGTGAACGGCCGGCTGGGCCAAACATAGTCGGCGCCTTTTGCATTTGAACAGTCGCCATCTTCTTTCAACCCGTATCGGAAATCTCTTCCAAGGATGTTATGTGTCAATTTGTGAGTTGAGTTGCAGTCTACTTCTTGATAATGAAGAATCGATATTTTCACCCGATTACTAAGGTCGTAGTACATAATAATAGGGGACTGAAAATTGATTAATTCGCAATATTAAAATGTCGTATGACTAGCATTGCACGCATAATGATCATAGCGGACAATCAAGTACTTGATTAACTGATTTCAAAATAATTTTTGATGGTCGAAATAATAACCAATTCAACAATCGTCACTATTAACACCTCATTAATCTCCTGTTATGGAGATGATGGCATGGCATCCATACCCGTAAACTAATAATGGGGGGGGGCAGCCACATAAGTTGAACCCTCCCCACTGCGATTATTATAAGGGGGATTTAACCGCCCTAAACTCAAAAAAATAGTTCATCAGGCTAACTAGTAATGAATTTAGCAATAACAGAAAAATTATTGGGGACCACCATGACCTCCCAAAAAAATTTGTCAAACACAGATGACATTTTCGAGATAGGTCCCATCGGGCAAAAATCTCCCTAACGAAAAACATGGGACGATCTTTATGCCCGTGACCTTGGAGGATTTTGATCCAAAAAAATATTGGTCATTATTGACGTACTCGACAGTCCTTTCTGTAAATTCTCTATATTTTGTTTGAATTTGGGCAAAGTAGTTCGGTCAAATAGGCTGAGTACCAAGATGGGGTGTGATTTGGAATGCATATTTTTGCGTGTTTTGAGTGTATATTTTGGCCACAGTTTTAAGGACACGCATGTGCTAAAGGAGAAATTTTTAGATGGTACTATGCCTCTAGTATCATGTGGACCAAAAACGAAGAGTTAAAAGCCGATTTAGGAAATTTTCCAAAAACACCAATTTTCGCCAATTACTGGATCAAAAAAATTAAAAATTCGTGTTAAATCACAGTTAATAAAGATATAATTTTTAAACGGGCATTTAAGTGTAGTTATTGTTGCTATAGATCACGTGGTAAAAAAATAATTTTTGGGGTTTGTAGCCCCTTTAAATAACCTCATTTATTTACGGGTGCAAAAAATCAAAATTGTTAGTGTATTTTGGTGCAAAAAATAGTGCAAAAATTATGGCGTAGTTGTTTTTTTGAAATCATTCGCAATTGTGCGTTTTCATTAAGTTGCCCCCCCCCCCCCACTATATTTGTTAAATAACTCTGTTATTTGACTTGGGGCAAAAATTCAAAACATTGTGGTGTATTTTGTGGTGCAAAATAGTAATAAATTTAGGTTGCATATAGAATTGCAATCGCTGGATGGGGGGGGGGGTTCTGTCAGTAAGTTGGCCCCCCACTGGATTTAGTAAATAACTCTTTTATTGACTGGTGCAAATCAAAATTGGTGGTTATTTTGGTGCAAAAATAGTGCAAAAATATGGCGTAGTTGTTGTTGAAATAACTAAGGGGGGGGGGGGGCTAACTTAAATGGACCCAATCTAAACTTGGCTCCTCTATATTAAAATTTCAACCCCAACATTAGTTCATATTATTGCACTAAATTTGCACCACTAACCACGAATTTTGCCACCACAACCATTTGAAAAACAATAAGCAAGACAAAATGGGGGAAGCCTAGTTAATAGTGGCGCCCCCTTTCGAAACGAACCCAAAACCTAGCCCATATTTATGCACTATTTGGAGCAACTTTTTGCACCCCACTCTGGATTTTTTGCACCTCTCCGTTTTTGCAAATATGCATAAGGAAAAATGGTGAAGCCAAGTAAATGTTAAATAAGAGTCATTTTGGACGAGTCATTACCGGGCTCTAAAATTAGCAGCTATTTTTGCACTGTCAAAATAAAAGTTCTGAATGTTTGCCCACCCAAGGCGTTGATTTGAAAATAAATACACAGATACCCTCCAAGCAACCATTAGCATTTCTCCCACACTTTCGTAAAAAAAAAATAGCAGAAATTTACGCACCAAACTGAAGCTTTATGCATTCCAGCGTTTGGATTTTTGCACCCCCTGTCGTTTCGCAAATATTCGCTTTCAAGTGGGGGAGCTAAGTTAATTTTTTCATGTGTTTGCTTTTTTGCAACCCTCCTGATCTTTTCTGATTTGACAGCCAATTAGCAATCTTGGATTCGATTTTTATTATGGAACTCAAAGAGTAAGAGATAGACTAGATACTTAGACCGCCAGATAAACAATAACTAGTGATATAATACTTAGTATTTCCTGTGTTCTATCATCATAGCCTGGGCATGATTCGGACTTGTTTATTCATATTATCAAGAAGGAAAATTAACCAACTGCTGTTTCCATTAAAATTGCGATTTGAGACCCAAATAATTTCAAATATAAACGTTTACTGTCGGTGCAAATGATAAAGTAGTTTAATGGCTACACAGCATCATGCACACCGAATCCATGCACAAGAGAAGTGGGATAATAAAATTACCTCCATGATTACCTTCATGACAACGTTTTCCAAACATCTGGACGCGATTTGCAGCACGGTTTTCATTTCTCTTGATGCACTTATGAAATTTAAACATGTACTTTCACAAATCTAACACAGTTTTGTGTATAATAAGTAAATTCCTACCGTGAAGACCTTCAATGCCCCGACAATATGTCGGCTATAAGGTTAAAAAATAATGTCTGTATTGTACGCTAGATAAAAAATGACATGTTGTCGCCCGGAGCACCAGTGTTAATGACTTTTTCATCTTCATTGTTAATCTTGTAAAATGATTATCACCGTAAGGAAATTGAAAATCTTTAGATTATAGTGGACAAATTGTTGGCAAGTGTAAACTAGTTCATGAGAATAATATCTATATATGAAATTTAATATATGGCTTGTTTTGTTAAAAAACAATAATAAGCTTTTGATAGTTTTTATATCATAATTTTAAAATCAACAAATTTGCCAAAGTGGTCCTTTTTAAAAACTATATTGGTACCGTCATATCAGAAGGAAACCTCGATTTCATGAGCCCAGCAAAGGCGACGTGACGCAACGAAAGTTCTCCCAAGAATGTTGATATCGTTCGAGCCTTCACGTGACAGTTCATCCCTCCGTGCCGGTTTTCAAAACTCGACTCTTTTTTCTTGGTTAAAAAAAAATAAATTTTTTAAAATACACCCCGGAACTCGAAACAGGCTTTCCCCATTGCAGCAACATTTTAGGGTTTTATTTTTTGGGGTTTCGTGTAAACTTTTAATACAATTTTGGGAATAAAAAAAATTTTCCCATTTTTTTGATAAGTTATTTTTACTTTTACACTTTTGTAGTAAGTTTTATTCAAATATGTTTATACAGGTTTTTGTAAAAAGAAAATTTTTCAAAAAATTTCCCTGAGTTGGTTGTTCTTTTTTTTAAATTGCACTAAAAAAATTAACAAAATTTCCCAAATTTTGGAGAATGAAATTTAAACATGATATGTTCGTGTTTGTGTGAATAAGTAAAAAATTTTATTTTTCCGCGGTGCCAAGGCGAGGTCTAAAAGGCTTATGATACTTAGGGGCCCGGGGTGTTAAAACCCCCCATAAGACGGGGGTTTTTGGAATTGTCCTTCCCCCTCATCCGTCACGGGGGTTAGTAAAAAACCCCCAAAAGTGTTTAAACCCCGAAAGTGCAAAACACCGAAAATTTGAAGCTTTTTCACGAAAGTGCAAAACCCCAAAAGTGAAAACCCGAAAAGGTGAAATCACCAAAGTTTTAAAAACGCCGAAAGTGTAAAACCCCAAGTATAAAGCCGCGAAAGTGAAAATTAAACGAAAGGGCAAAACGCCGAAAGGGGAAAAGCCCCGAAAAAGTTATTTTAAACCGAATCTTGATATCGTGGGTTAAAATCTCGCCCCAAGTCCCCAATTCCCCAAAAAGTGTAAAAACCCCCGAAAGTTTAGAACCCCCGAACGTATAAAGTACGAAAGTAAAAATTCACAAAAAGTGCCCAAAACCCAAAAAAGTGGTAAAACGCCAAACGGGCAAGGATGTGTTTACGAGGGGCTGACGCCCCCAATCACGGGGGGTTGGGGGCGGAGCGACACGCTCGTGGAAAAGTTTGTCACAAAAAGGGTTTCCCTGTCCGGCTTTCAACTTTTATTTAAAAGCTTTCTTGATGGCAGGGCAAAAAGGGGAAAATTTATTTCTTCCGCTCCGGTACCTGCTCCATTTAGCACGTGCGGGGCCGTCCCTTTCGTACAATGGTGAGGAGATGAACAGAAAGGAGCAACATCATATTAAAAACCACGTGTTTTGGGAAAACTAAAAACAAAAACTATCTGCACAAATGCAGGATGGGACCATTTGTAGTGTGACAAGGGGATTTTTTTTTAAATTTAATAATCGGAAAGTATTTGAGTTTTGCACAACACAATGATTTGTTTAAAATAATCGGCAAGGGTTTGAGTTTTGGGCAAATATATTAATTTATACAGTCCGCAAACCCTTTTTTCCCTGTCTCTAAAAAATATAGCCTGAATGCTTTGGAAAAGTTATCAACTTTTGGGATGGTAAAACCCCTTGTTCAAAACATAATAAAAATATGCCCTGTCACACCACCAATCATCTCTCAATAGAACACTCTTGTCTCTTGTCTGTTTTTAAAAAAGGGCCATTAAAATCAGTAGGGTCTAGAAAATCATCGCGGGTCATGTTTTGAAATGAAATTTGGGTTATGAAGCATTTGGCGGGGGCGAACATATAGAGCCCAGGCACCGTTTACCAAAAGGGGGGGTGGGGGGCCCCGCAGGGACCCATTTTTTTATTTAGGTTCTTTAAATTTAAAAAGAGGGAGGAAGCGACTGAGGGGCCCTTCCATTTAACTCAAACGGCGATCATTCTTTTAGTCTTTTGGTGGGGGGTCTATTTTTTGTGTACATTGAAAATCACAGAATCCCTAAACAATTGTGCTGACATTTTAACAGACATCAGTCGATTTTAATGAGAACTGCTAAAAAAAATTCATCTAAAATCCATTGCGAAAAACCTACAAAAAATAATAAAGTAAAAGATAGGCTGTTAATGTGTAGGAATTTTTTAACAACAAGGGGGTTTTTATTTTTTTTGAAAAAATTTTTTTGTTTGTTATTTGCCTGGCCTTTGAAATGCATTCCCCAAAGGGGGTACCCAAAATCTTGCACGTTCAACAAGGTACCCCGAAATTCCTTTGGAGATTGAGAAAAACATTGCAATTTTTCCCACGTTTTTTCAACTGGTTTTGGGTTTTCAATTAGTATTGAAATTTAATAAAAAGACTCCCTTTGGGGTTATACGCATTTCAAAAAATTTTTAAATAATATTGGGATGAGCGAAGCGAAGACTTAAATTTTCCCTTACGGGTTTTTTTTTTTCACTTACGTTTTAATACCCCAAGAAAATAGCTCGGGTTTTTTGTTTTTTTTTAGTTTGTTATTTTTTAAGTCTGTTTTTTTCGCTCGGGCGGGCAAACGGCATAGCGATCTCGATGAAAATTAGGGGGGGAACCTTCGAAATCCCCTAAATTAGATTTGCCTTTTTTTTGGGTCCCAATCGATTAAAAATTTTTTATGTTTTTCGAAATTTTACGTTTTTTTTCGTTTTTTGGTATGAGATATTTTCGTGGTTTTTGGTAAACGGCTACTCCAAATCTTGAGGAAACTTTATGGGAACGTTTAAAATCACTAAAGTTTGTTATGTTTATGTTTTTATTTTAGAAAACTTTTGGAAAAAATATTTCTCAAAAAAAACCCGTATTTTTTACGATTTTTTCCCCCAAATTTTTTTAAAATACGATATTTTGTTTTTTTTTGGGCCGTTTCCTGCCCAAAAAGGGTTTGGGGATACAACGTTTCATTTTTTAAACATTGCCCTAAATATTATGGTAAAAAAAATTTTGAAAAGTTGGCCCAAAATTCATTGAAAAAAAGGTTTTTTTATACAACCCTTTTGCAGGTGTATAATTAACAAGTAATATCAATTTAACTATGGAAAAACAGAAATGGACCCCCTTTAAAAAAAGTATCATTGGACAGAAAATTTTTTTTAAAAAAAAGCTCATATTCTATAAACCCGCGACTGGAAAAAGCTTTTCGCGAAGGGGCCCCCTAGTTAAATAAAATCTAGAAATAAAAAATATTTTTCCCGACCGGGGGTTTTAACCCAGGTTTTCCAACATTTCGAATGAAAGGGCCCCTTGGGCTAACTGGGTTGGGGAAACCCCCCAAATTTTTTGTTAGACGATTTGGAGGAGTCATGGTTGGTACCCCGGAACTTTTGGTTGGATGAGAAAAACGAGACTTAAATTCCACTGACCCTTAAAAAATGTAGCTCCCGTTTTTTTTTTTTTGTTTTTTTTTTTTTTTTTTTGTTTTTTTTTTTGTCTGTTTTTTTTTTTTCTCTCTCTACCGGGCAAAGGGCAATGCAAATTTTAAATTTAAAATTGGAGGGGACCTCAAAATCTCTGAACTTAGACCCTGCCACTTTTTTGGGTACAACGAAGAAATATTTTTCATAAAAAATCTTTAATGTTCCCGTTTTTTTTTCGATTTTTGGGTGCGATATTTTCGGGGACTTTGGGGCCTTTCGGACCAAACTGGTGGGGCTCCCAAACGTTCATATTTCATATTTCATATAGACCATTTAAAAGAAAAAGAAAAAAAAAATTTTAGCCAAAATCCATAGAAAAAAAGGTTTTTTAAATATAATTTTTTTGGGGTTTTAAAAATTTAACCCAATTAACAATTAACAATAAAAAAATTTGACAAAAACACCTATAATGAGTTCAAAAAGAATTTTAAAAAAGTAAAGAATCCCAGCAAACAAAAAAAACTTATTAAAAAAGCTCACCATCAACGCGACAAAAAAAAAGCTTTTGGGCGAAGCTTCCTTGTATTTAAAATTGGTCATTTTTTTAGTATAAATAAAATTTTTTTTAAAGGGTTTAAAGAGGTATAAGGGCGCGTAAAATTGAAAAGGCCATAATGCTCCCCCTCTACCCTATATGGGCTGGGGGGGGGGGGGGGCCTTGGGTTAGGGGAATAAAAGGAATTTTCCCCGGGGACTAAACACATGGCTAAACTCACTCAATTTAACAACGACTTCCCCTTTTTCCTATTTTAATTGCATTTAATTTTCATTTTGAATTTGTTACAAAAATTTATTGTGTTTCAAATAATATAGTGTTGTGTTTATTAGTTTTTCAAATATTTATTAATTTTAGTTCATTGTTGTGTCTGCTTTCTATGTAAGTAGATTATTTTTGGGTTTTTCCGATTAAATTTCATTTTTTCCTCATGAACAGGGTAGACTTTAAAATTAAATAAATAATAAAAAAAAAAAAAAAAACCAATTTTCCAAAATTTAAAATAAAAAAACGTTTTTATTCATAGCTTGATTTGTTTTGAAAAATTGTTTTTGGGAATTTATAAATGAAAATAAACCCTTGGGGAAATGGAGGAAGTCAAAAACTTTTTTCGAGTTTTCTTTTTTTAAATTTTAAAAGTTACCGTGTTATAAAAATAGGATTTAGGCGTCGTGAATGCAATAAGACGAACTTTTTGGGGCCCAAATTTTTTAAATTTAAGTCCTTCCAACAATTTCTAGTTTAAAAGAGCATTGTTTTCCCCAATGAGATGAGACTGAAAGGGTTTGTCCTTTAAAAAGAATAAAATTTCCGTTTTTTTTCCTTAAAATTTATTGAATGGGGTTTTCCCCGGTAACGTTTAAACTTTTTTAAAAGAATTCAAATTTTTTTGGGTTTGTTAAAAAAGTGTTTCCCCAAAAAAGTCCCGTTTTGTACCAAATACCAAAAATTCCCTTTTTCCCGGGGGAAAGCCCCGGACCCCCCTTAGTTTTCCCCAAAAAAAGGGCTCTCCCAATAAAAGGAGAACACAAAAAAAACTAGAAAAACCTAAAATTTGGGGCTAGATCACCCAGTCTTGGGGGCCAAATTCCAAGACAATTTGAAGCCATTTTGAATAGGGAAATTTTGCATGTTAATTAAAGGGGAAGTTTTTTACCCCCAAATATTTTCTAAGGGAATGCCGCCAGGTTGACAGGGGGCATATGACCCTTTTTAACATAAAAATGATTACAAAATTTCCCTTTAGGGCAATAACATCTTATTTTTTCTGTTTGTTAAATTATCATGCTGAACAAGCTAAAACCATATAAAAACAACCCGGGAAAAAAATTACTTAAATGCTTTAAAAAAGCAAAATTTAAAAAACCCCAAAAATCCCCCTTTAAAATATTTTCGTTTGGGACTCTTCAATTTGCAAAACTCGCGCCGGGTGCGGAGGTATTGGAGATTTGCGTATCTAGCCAACAATGGTGTTTAATTTTCAATGGAAAAAAAAAAAACCAAAATTATTTCCAAAACGAAACAGTTTTAGATCTAGAATAATATACAATTTCTTTCCAAAGGGCAAGCCCCCCGAACTCCTCATGTAGGTACAAAATTTATTCGTTTATTACTTTCAAAATGGGGGTTTTTTTTTTAAATTTCTGGTATGCCGTTTACGGGGAAAGGCAAAAAAGGAAATAACAAACCTTTGGCTTTAGGGATTTTTCAAAAAAATAAAACATAAATCAGCCATTAATGTAAAATGTCATTGGGCCCCATACAAAAAAATGAAGAAAATCACAAAATTACTATGGGAAAAACGCCAAAGTCTTTTAAGACGGGGGTGGTGAGCCATGTGTTGAGTTTTTTTTTAAACCTAAGAGTAAGACTAGATCAAAGGACATCTTTTGGTCCCCCCACCCTGGGGGCCTATCATAGGTTTAGAGGGCGCTTTAAAATGGCCTTACTGTTGATCGTTTTTTAAATAAAAAATAAACTAAAAAACCCTATCTTTATCCCTAAAAAATCAACAACTTGTATGCAGATGTTCCCGGGGAATTCAACTTTGACTCGCTCACTTCGTTAAAAACCCCGATTTTGGGCCCGATTTCCTAGTCTAGTTGGAAAAAAGGCCCCCCAAAAACCCCTGAAGGTGGGGGAAAAGGGGTTCAACCCCTTGGTCGAAAAAGATTTTTTTATTTCGGGAAATTGTATTAAAAATTATAAAACTTGTTTTGAAATGCATATAACGCAGTTTAGTCTATCACCCTATGAAAAATACTAGGGAAAAAAATAGGCAGTACGAAAATACGTTAAATATTGCAAGGTAAAATCATTAAAACTTTGAAAGGAATTTGGGTGTACTTTAAGCCATGCTTATTAAAGCAGTAGATACAAGATATTGATTTACTTTTATGCTAAATTTAATACGTTTTATAGAGGGTCATTGAAATTTGAAACTTTTTTTGGGTTTTAAAAAATGGAAACAAAATTTTTAACAGCTGTTTTCTTGGGGGGTATAACATGGCCCGTGTCTATTTTTTTGTAAAAACCCCCCCCCTTTTCGTATGCATCAGGGTACCTAAAGCTGAAAAAAATTTTAAAATGGGGAAATTTCCGCCGTTTCCCCAAATAAAATTTGGGAAAAAATTGAAATGACAAAATCAACAGAAACAAACCGCCGGGCCCCCCATTCATATTTCAATTTTGGGAGTCGAATGAAAAAAATCCCAAATTTTAAAAATCTAAAAAAATAATCTTTTATTTCCTGTGGTTTTAAAATCTGTGAAAATTCCTGGCCAAACCGAAAGTGACTGGGTGGGTCCCTTGAGCATCCTTCAAGATGTGTAAAGGAATGTTGTCGGAAACCCCGGGGGAAGGTCTAGGGGGGGTTAGGGACCTCCGGACAGCATTCCCCTTTTAAAACACCGTTTTAAAAAATTTAAAAACCCATTATACGAAGAAAGTGTGTTGTCTCTTGTTAGAAAAATGTATAGAAATATTTTCAGGAGAAAACTACAAAATTTACTTGAAAAAAATAGCTTTTTATTTTTAAAATAAAAAAAAAAATGTTAACAAATTAGTTTTTATTCAATATTCAAACAAAAAAATTTTATGCACTCTGCCCAAATGGAGTATTAGAAAAGGGTTAAAAAATTTTTGAATGAGAATTAAATTTTGGGAGCGCAAATCTATTATCACTCTCCTCGAAAAAAAAGTTTTTTTCGCAAATTTTTAAACTCCCAAATATATGTGGGGTGAGTCTTTAGGGCAGAAATTAAAAATGTGAAAAAAAACCCGGGGGTTTGAACCCAAACCCTTTGCTTTTCCGGGCTATGCCTTACCAACTGAGCTATGAGCCACCATTTTTGAACATTAAGAAAAATTTTAAATTTATGGCTGCATTTGCTCAGTTTTAAAGGGATAGCCCGGACAGTAAAAGGGCCCCGGGTTTGATCCCCGGGGTAGTCACTTTTTTTAATTTCTGTCTAAAGTACTAAAATTTGCAAAAGTAGCGAGCGGTTCCACTTGAGTCTTATGGCTCGAAGTCTGTTTTTTTTTTTTGTTTTGTTTTGTTACCGCTTCGGTACAGGTCCCCCACCGTTTTTTTGATCGCCCGAAATTTTGCACAGAAGTACCTACCACCTTGCGGGGGTTGGGTGTATAGTTTTTTTAACCAAAACCGATCGTTTTGGGTTTTAAAAAAAAAAAAAATAAAAAAAAAAAATAAAAAAAATAAAAATGTTCGCGTTATATGAAATTTTTTCAGGGGCAAAAAAGTTTCAACTTCTCTCCCATTTTTTCAAATTTTCAAACTAAATCCCGGGGCAAGGGCCTAAAAGAATTATTGGTATGGGAACATTTTAGGAATGTCGTTCTAAGGGGCGGTTGGAAAGTACCCGGGGCTCGCCCCAACAAAGCGGGCGGGGGCTTTTGCTTTTTTTCCCAGTTAAAATAAATATTAAATAATGTATTCGTCTGTATGGAACCCTTAATACAAAATTAAAGTTTTCTTACTAGGAAAACGGGTTAGGGCCCGCCGCGTTTTTGGAGAGCGTAATTGGGTGCATTGAGCTGCCATGTGTTATGCGGATTTTCGTTTTTTTGTGAAAAAATTATTACTAAGGGTTTAAGATTTTTTTAAAAAATTTAAAATTTAAACTAGGAAAACGCGTTTTGTCCCGCCGCGTTGTTTTGGTGAAACTGGGTGCTTGAGCTGCCCTGTGGTTTTAAAATATTTTCGTTGTTCTGTAAAAAAAAAATTACTAATTTTAAGAATTTTTTTTAAAATTTTAAAATTTTAAATAGGAAAAAAGCGCAAATCCCGCCCCCGTTGTTGGTGACGTGGTGCATTGAGTTTCCATGGTTATACGGATTTTCTGTTTTTCGTGAAAAAAAAATTTAAAATAAATTGAAGATTTTTTTAAAATTAAATTAAATAAAAAATTAACTTAAAATTTTACTTTTTAATTAATCGTAATTTAAAAAAAAGAAAAATCCGTAATATTGAAATTTTCATAAGAAATAATTATTTCGATTGCGCACAAAATTTTAAAACGAATATTTTTAATTCATAAAAAATTTAAAGGTTTTGTAAAAAATCATTACAAAAGGATAAAGCATGTAAAGGTTTTAAGTCCAAAAAATTGTTTTAAAAAGAAAAAAAACGTTTAAAAAAATTTTGTTTTCATGAAAAAAAGTTTTTTTTGATTGCCCCCCAAAATTTTCCCCACGAATACCCAAATTCATTTAAAATTTTAAAGGGTTTTGTGAAAAAAAACATTAAAATCGGATAAAGATTGGGAAGGGGTTATAGCTGAAGAAATTTTTTTAAAATCGAAAAAAATCGTAAAATTGCGATTTTTTAAAACGGGAAAAAAAAATTTTCCCATCGCGCTCAAAAACGTTGGGGATACTAAGTTTCCGAGATTTTGAAGGTCTCCTACAATTTACGTTATTTTAGTATCAGTTTTAGGGGGAATCGTGTTTTAACCCAAAAACACACAAAAATACAAACAAAAAAAAAAAAGAAAAAAAACCTTCCCGGGTTTTTTTTTCCAGTGTAGTGAAATGGAATTTTTCGCTTTGCTCATCCCAAAAGTATATGAGGGGGTGTAGTGTGGGTTTTGTTTTAAAAGAGAAAATTTTCCGGAGCTGAAAAACTTAATCGAAAAACATTCGCCCCCTTTTTGACTTGTTAACCCCCTCGTACTGGTGTTCACGATAAATGGCCATCAAATTTTTTAAAAATTTTATTCCCCGGGGGGTAAGAAAAATTTTTTTCCCCGTTTTCCCCCAAATTTTTTTTTTTTGGTAAATTTTTTCCCCCCCCTGAAAGGGGGCGAAAAGTAAACCCTTTTAAAAGAAAATCCAAAATACCCATCTGGGAAAAAGGCCCAAAAATGGGTAAAAATTTTTTTTTTCCCGGAAAAAAAACAAATATTTCTAGTATTTCCACCCATTTTTTGATTTCAAAAAGTAGTTTAATGCAAATAATTAGAAAAAGGGTTGTTTTTGGATTGTTCATCAAATTAACCCTATTTAAATCAAAATGAAGCTTTTAAAGCTAAATAAAAAAAAATTTCCCCAAAAATTTATTAAAAAAAAAACCCATTTTTTTTTAAAAAAATCTGTCGGACCGCCAAACATCTGGAATCAGATTCTCTAACTTTCCCCTATGAGCGTTCTCTGTTTTGGGCCGGGTATACATAACTATGAAATGTCGTGCTATTTTTTTTTTAACATTATAAAAGTATAAAAAAATTACAAAAAAAAAATTCTAATTATTAAATTACCAAAATCCCCCGACAGAGGGAATTAACCCCACACGGTTGTAGCTTAAAAAAACTGAAATAGCCCCACCGTTGGGGGACGATGGGAACTTTAATTTTCAATTTAAAGGAGCCCATGGCAAATACAGAATTGTTTGGGGTAAATTTCGAAAATTTTAATTAAGTAGCCCCGGGATACAGAAATGATTGACCCAAAAGTAAAAAAAATACTTTTTCTCACCCCCGCCTAAAATTTTCATCTCGATAAAAAAAAACAGGAAGGCTATGGCCCCTCCCAGTACACAAACGTTTTTATTATTTTTTTTATTATTTTTTATTTTTTTATCATAACAGAATGCAAAATTTTACTCCCCGAAATAGGTGCAATAAAAAAACAAAACACCCAAACGAACAAACCTTTCGCTAATAATTGTAATCAGGGTTAAAGGGGCCAAAAACCCTTTGGGAGTCCATGAAAGTTGGCCTTTAATGAAAGGGGTACTTTAAAAAAAACAGAATTTTTTTTTTCGGGACCCTAACCTCACTATCGGGCCTTATATTCGTTTTTTGGGCGATATGTTTGCCACACAGTAGTGAAAAATTAAATTTTTTGTATTTGGGTTTTTTGGATATAGTTTCTTAAACCCCCTTTTGCTACAACTTTAACTATAAGGACAAATAGATTTCCTGAAAAAATAGTTTGGGATTTCGATTTTTTTTTTTTTCCCAAAAGGTAAAATACGAGTTTTTTTTGAGTTTTTTTCGTCTAGGGAAAAAAAAACGTACCACTAAAAGGTTTTTTTCCGAAACTATTTGTCCCTTTTAGTTTTTAAGTTGTAGCAAAGGTATTAAAGGAACTTATCCCCGAAAGCCGATTCACAAATTTTTTTTTCACTAGCTGTGCTGGCCTTTCACTATTGTAAAAAAAAAAGACATTTAAAGGCCCCTAGTGAGGGTTTTGTCCCGCCCAAAAAAAAAAAAAATCTGTTTTTTAAATAAAAAAAGGGCCCCCTTTAAATTTAGAAAAATTTTCGTCATGTTTTTTTCAATTTCCAAAAATTTTGGACCCGAGGTTTGGGACAACAATTTTCAGTTATACGAATAGTCAAAAAAAACAGAAAAATAATAAACAAAAATAGCCGACACCTAAAAAAGACAGGCCACAGTTGGTAAAAAGTTATAAATATACGTCTTTTGACTTCATAGATAAAAAAATTTTGATTAAAAAAATCAATTACAGAAGTTGAAATACTACTACTAAGGTATAGATCGTGTTTTTCTTAAACGCTTAAAAAGGGGACCTTTTGATTATTTTTTCTAGGAAGCAGTGCAATCGAGGTAACCCAAAAATACAAAAATTTTTATTTCAATAATTTTAAAAGCTCTTTTTCAAGAGGAAGTAATGGGCCCTTTTTACACAAAAAGGTATTTCTTTTATCTGTGGTTTGACCCCCACCATATCTTTAGACAAAAATCAGCATAGTCAAAAAATGGTAAAAAAAAGATTAAAGATACATTTTACTTTTCCCACGGATAACAGTATAATAGGGAAGTCCAATCACAATTTGTGCCACGAAAATCCAAAAAAAATTTTTAAACGCACGCTTCAAAGGGGTTAACAATATAAGCGCGATATGAATTTATTGATTGATTGTTCGATTGGTCGATTGGGGTATGAAAGGATATTAAATTTTAATATCTTGGCCAGGGTTTTTATTAAGTTTCCAACAGTTTTTTTTCCCTAGAACCTTCTTCTTCTTCTTGGTGGGGGGTATTATTTGGGTTTAGCCCAAGATTCTATTCAAATACACTGGAAAAAAAATCCGGAAAGTTTTTTTTTTTTTCGTATTTTTTGTGGTCCTGTAAAACCCCGATTCCGGGTAAAACCCATACTCCCATTGCGATGAACTTTTTTGGGACCTTCGAAATTCTAAACTTAGAAAATGCCCGGAAAAAATTTAACAAAAATTATTTTTTCTTGAAAAACGCAATTTTACGATTTTTTTTTTTTTTTTTTGTTTTTGTATTTTTTTGCTTTGTTAACAAGATTTCGGCTAAACCGATACTCCAATTACGATGAAATTTTCTGGAGACCTTTGAAATCTTTGCACTTAGAACTGCCACCTTTTTTAGCGCAATCGAAAAATTATTTCTAAAAAAAATCGCATTTTTACGATTATTTTTCGTTTTTCTTGTTTTTTCTGTTTGTATTTTTGTGTGATTGTTAACACGATTCCGGCTAAACCGATAATCCAATTGCAATGAAATTTTATGGAGGCCTTCGAAATTTCTGAACTTAGAACTGCCACGTTTTTTAGCGCAATCGGAATATTATTTCTCATGAAAATCGCAATTTAACGATTTTTTTCGATTTTTAAAAAATTTCTTCGACTTATAACACCTACATGCTTTATCCGATTTTTATGATTTTTGCACAGAACCTTAATTTTATAAATTAATATATTCGTGTGAAATTTGAGCGCAACCGAATAATTATTTCTTGTGAAAATAGCAATTTTACGATTTTTTCTTTTTTTTAAATACGATAAAAAAATAAAAATTTAAGTTAATTTTTATTTTATTTTATTTTAAAAAAATCTTCAAATTAGTAATGATTTTTTCACAGAACAACAGAAAATCCGCATAACACATGGCAGCTCAATGCACCAATTACGCTCATCCAACAACGCGGCTGGACTTAAGCGTTTTCCTTATATTTACTAGGGAAACGCCAAAGTCGTTGTTAGACGAGTGAGTGAGCCATGTGTTGAGTACCCGGTAACATTTCTTTTCTTCCCCTTACCTTAGGCCTCCCTATAGCCTATCATAGGCTACAGTGGAGCATTTTGGCCTAAACTATGGCCTAAACTTTTACACAACTCCCGGACCAACAATCTACCATCAAGCAAGACCCGGCAGTCACACGGAATATTCAGTTGAAGACTGCCAAAACAGCAACCTCCGGCACAGTGATTTCCACCAATACCCTATTATTTATACGAATATAATTATCAAACTTAAATGCAAATGTTACCGGGTACCCACCACATGACTCGCTCACTCGTCTAACTACGACTTTGGCGTTTCCCTAGTCTAGTTGGCTAAAGCGCCCTTGTAGCCGAAATGTGGGAGTCGTGGGTTCAATCCCCTGGTCGGGAAGGATTTTGTAATTTCTAGATTGTATTTAAAAAATAATTAATAATGTTTTGAAATTCATATAACGCAGTGTAGTCCATCATCTGTGGCAATAGGGCCTACTATGGTAAACATAGCCAGTACGAAATACGTGAAAATATTGCAACGTTTACTCAATCTACGAGCGGAATTTGGGGGTACCTTGACGTCCAACATTCGACAGACCTTGCATGGGCACGGCATTACACGGCCAGGCGAAAAACAAACAAAAAATATATTTTCAAAATCTAAAACATTGTCGTTAAAATAATTTCTAAACATTGGAAGTCTATTTTTCAGTTTATTATTTCTTGTAGGTTTAAATCGCAATGAATCTTGCTGATTTTGTTAGCAGTTCTCAATAAACTCGTACCGGATGTCTGTTTAAAATTTCAGCGCAATCTGTTCAGCGATTCGGCTGATTTTCAACGTACACACACACACACACCACACACGCACGCACGCAGAAAAACAATTAGGGCCGTTTAAGTCGAATGGAAATCACTACGTTCGCTACGCTCACTCGTTCAACAAGTCTAAACATCACAACTGATTAATTTATCTCAATTTAATTCGTTTCATGTCGTACTGAAACCAACGCCGAGTTAGTTACCACGAAGATCTTGGAATGCATTTCTACGACTCAAAAATAAGTTGTAACGAAATGCCCTCTAGCTAATTATTTTGATGCCCGTATAACTATAATAAATTTCCCTATAGGGAAATAAGGGCAATTAAATCGATAATTGGGAGTATTATTGATTAATTCAATAATTAAACTATTAAAATATAGTAATAAAGTCGCTTGCCATCATGTTTGAAAAGCAAATGATCGATTGAGATGCTGTAATTAGGCATTCCAATCAATGGTTAATCAAGTGAATTAAGGGTAGTAAATGAGAGTTTTTGGTAAATTAAACTAGCTCAATATATAGGTCTTGTAATGACGAATCGAAATACGTTTGATTTGGATCAAACCAATGTTTAATAAGAGAGTAATTGAAGATATTGTATGAAATCTTGGCTATTCGAATAGCATTAGGTTAAGAAATCATGGACATTATCTCGCTTGGCTAAACTCGCCCCGTCTGACTGTCGCCATATGGCGTACGTGGGAATGCACAAGGGCGTACGTGCAGTTTTGGAGTAAACAACTAGGAATGTTGGTCGAGAAGAGCAAATAGGTGTTCAAAGTTAGATAAATATCATGAACAAGGTCGTGGAGACCAGGGCTAAAATGACCAATGTTTTAGTGTTTTCTACTTATGAAGGAACTATACGTGGAGTCGAGGGTGGGAGAGAGCCACACCTGACAGCTTGGATACTTAAGGGAGGCAGGGCCTAAATGAGAAAGAGTCTTCCCTGAACAGTGCACGGAGGTGTTAGTCTTGCGTGAGTCTTGTGAAATCGCTCCGAACATGGGGTAACGACGAGTGTTTTTAACTATGAGTCTAGTGTGATTTATCCACTACTCCACTAATTAAGACAGTGAAATGTGCGAGTACCCGGGTTATTCTATTGGAAAGTGATTTTAAAACTTGTCAGTCAAATGTATTTCGGAGTGAAACAAGCGTATTCGGACGGGAAGGTAACGAGAGCCACAATGTGTAATTGCAGTGTGTGTTATCCATCAACGTAAATTTGATGATAATCACTATCACGTGTTGTCATCGGAACCAGTTCAAAACGACCAGCTATTCATGTCGTTCTCTGGAGCCCGTGCACCCCTATTCACCGTAACAACGCCCAACCCATGAAGATCAAGACGCCGTACCCCCCTCCCCCCTACAACATCGCCAAGAAGACGACAAATAGATGAGTACAAGGACAATTCAAATTAATCTTTTAATCTTTAAATCCATGTAATTAAGTAATTAATCATAATATTTTGCATGACCTCAGAATTGAGAGTAGAAGGATATAATAATAAGTGGATAGATTATTAATAACTGAGCTCAGTGAGGTAGGTAGGAACCTGTTGATTCTCAATCGTTAACAATATACAGGACAATGGAAACTTTTAACTATTTTATCATTGTAGAATTTGGATCACCTATGCTCCCTAAATCATTAGGCCTGTAAGAGAGATATTTAATTATTAATATTAATTGAAGGAGTAAGAAGCAGTGTCAACATCAGAGGCGGTGGGGGAGCTGTCAGAAAGTAAGTTTGTTTATCAACTGTTTTTTGTTTATTATTAATTTGGAATCTCGTGACTCTGGGCTGAGCTAGGCAACACCGGCATGATCGATCAAATCAAATCACATTAATTATAGATTTGCATCTCGTAGGGGCAAGTTAGGTTACAAAATGGCAGTACGGAACTAAAAAGAGAAAAGTAAAAAAAACTACACTAAGTGTCAATTGAACGGCTGTAGAATTTGTATTTCCACTCGTCGATTAAAACATAATTAGGTTTCTTTTGGCTATTGGTACCCAATGATTAAAATTACGTGTTTCAACCAGCAGGTACAAATACGTGTAATTATTGAAATTTAGTACGAACCAGAATACGAGTGTCATCTAGTAGATCTGTTGGAAAATAGTGATGCGGTGCGCGAATATTTAAAAATGTGTTAAATTTATGTTAGTGCTACGTTAAGCCCTAGTGCGGGATTCTTGTACAATCTAAACTTGGATGAAGAAGAGTAAGTAGAACAAGAATATTTGTCTTTTGAAAAGTCCAAAACTTGTCTTATTTTGTATATTATGCTACTCTGTTTTGGCGATTTATAATAATGGAAAATCTACTTTCCCAGTTCTGCAAAAATGTAGGCATATGATTTGAATGGATACTTTTTAAATTCTTGTGGTTAGCGTATCTGTCTCCAATGCAGAAAGTCTAGGGTTCGATTCCCGCTAAATATAAAAGTTTTTTAACTTCTGATTTGGACTTAAGTCTATCAGTTCTTGTCCTAGGAGTTTAGGAGTCTTAGGCACATATCAAATTTAAAAGTTGTTCTAAATGGGCCTTGTTGATTCTGGCGTTGATCCGCGAGTGTTCGCACAGTTATCGCTCACTCGTCGATTGCGTCAGGGCCTACAGGGTTGGCTTGGTCGCTTTGGTTTACTGTCCCCCACTGAAAATCAGTTCTATGAGTATGACTGAGTGGGTAGACTCGAAATACGATTTTATTTAATTTTATTTATTTTTGACTATGCAATACGATTTTTTTTTTAAATGTCAATCTTAAGGTGAATCTCTTGACCTGAAGATGAATATGATTTAAAACAAATGCAGTAATTATGTCTGAAAGTTCACAAAATGGAAGAGGGAATAAAGTCATAAGTTCTTTAATCCATTTCATTTCCGATCGAAAATGTAATTGCTAATTATCAAATAATGGTAATTATGATTAGTTTTGACAATTGAAGTTTAGAAATTGAAAAAGGAAAACAAGACGGTGAATCACCAAAAGGTAACTTTTTGTCACTTGCTCTTTCTCAGGTCTTGCGTTTTTCACGGACTAAGTGGATTTATTTCTCTAAATGACGGGCTTCTAAAAACATGCATCTTAGTTATAAATATAAATCATTGGACTTTTTCACTGTTAGTTAACAAAATATTTATTTAAATGTGATATTTCGATTTCTTTACAGAAATCTTTATCAAACAAAATTAACAATTAAAAAACCACAACAGACAGGACAAAAAACATTTCACAAATTATTATAAATATGGCTGTGCATTAGTTCCAAATTATTAACAAAAAAGTTTATTATGAATAAAAATAAAAAACCAAAAAACAGAACATTAAATTTTAAATATCTTAAAACCTCTGAGTCATAACATAAGATCAGCTGTCTTAAATTCAAAGGAGCTTGTAGATCAGTTGAGAGAAGTTCCATTTAGTGACAAGTCTAGATTGTTGAGTTTTGATGTTGTAAATTTGTTTCCTAGTGTACCTGTCAAGGAGGTTCTTTCACTTGTAAAAAACAAATTATTAACTGATTGTTCACTACAGTCTAGAACTTCTCTATCTGTAGATGCAATAATGGAGCTTTTGCAGTTAATTCTCATGTCTTGCTATTTTGAATTTGATAAAGTCGTCTATCATCAACTAGATGGTCTAGCTATGGGCAGTTGTTTGTCAGGAGAAGGATGGCGGTCTACCGTTTTTAGATGTATTCATCAAGAAAGATTTAGATTCGTTTTCTACATCTGTGTATAGGAAACTAACACACACCGATCAATATTTGAATGCCAATTCAAATCATCCTTCACATGTTAAAGAAGGTATGGTTAAATGTTTGGTTTCTCGTGCACAACTGATCTGTTCAACTCCCACAAGCCTAAAAACTGAACTGGAAAAAATATTTGGTGCTATGAAGAATAACGGATACTCAAATGACTGGTTAAAAAAGACTATTTTTCCACAAGATATCATCAAACCTGACATGAGTAAAGATATTGAGGTGGTTAAACCAGGATTTATAAAACGGTCTGCATTGGATACTATCCGAATCTTTCAGAAAAGATCAAACGCATTTTAGCTCCGTATGGCATAAGAGTTGTTTTAGTTCGTCTAATACGTTGCGCAGCATTCTCACCAAGACTAACCTAGGGATGAGGTTCCGTCATCTAAGGGTGTTATTTATTCTATACCTTGCGAATGTGATGCTAGATACATTGGTGAAACCAAGAGACCTGTGATGGTAAGAATAAAGAACACAAGAACAATGTGAAACAACATAAGATTGATACTTCAAAACTCGCAGAACATGTTTATGAAAATCATCATCATATTAATTGGGAAGACGCTTCAATCCTTGCACATGAGTCTAATGCCACAACACGGAAAATTAAGGAAGCTGGTTTGATTTCATGTGTGGCCAATACAATCAGTGTGCCTAGTGTTAATTATCCAGCCATTTGGAAAAGTTTCTGTCCATCAATTTCATCACTAGATCAATAGCTTTATTTCATACATCAATAACTGTCCAACTTGTCAATTTAATGTTCTGTTTTTATAATAATTTTAATAATTTGGTACTAATGCTTTGTTAATAATTTGGTCAGCACAGCCATATTTATAATAATTTGTCAAATGTTTTTTGTCCTGTCTGTTGTGGTTTTTTAATTGTTAATTTTGTTTGATAAAGATTTCTGTAAAGAACTCGAAATATCACATTTAAATAAATATTTTTGGATGAGCGAAGCGAAGACTTCAATTTGACAGACCCCAAAAAATTTAGCTCCGTTGTTTTTTTTTTTTTTGTTTGTTTGTTTGTTTTGTTTGTTTGTTTTTTTTTTGTTTTTCCGTCTGTTTGTTCGCTCTCTACCGGGCAAACGGCATATGCGATCTTGATGAAAATTTGACACGACCTTCGTTTTCTCTGAACTTAGACTTGCCACGTTTTTGGGTACAATCGAAGAAATATTTCTCATGAATATCGTACTTTTACGATTTTTTTTCGATTTTTAGTGCGATATTTTCGTGCCATTTGGGCCAATTCTGACCAAACGGGTGGGGCTACAACGTTCATATTTCACATGGACATTAAGGTAATGGTGATGTATTGCTTTCTAAAAGAAAAAGTTTAAAAAGTTAGCCAGAATCGAGAGAAATAAAGCTTTTAATATACGTTTTTTTGACTTTTTGTGCGATATTTTCGTGCCATTTGTGCCAATTCTGACCAAACGGGTGGGGCTACAACGTTCATATTATACATGGACATTAAGGTTATGGTTATGTAGTACCTTTTGAAAGAAAAAGTGGAAAAATTTAGCCAGAATCCATAGAAATAAAGCTTTTAATACAAGTTTTTTACGGTAAATAATACCAATTGACAAGAAACAAAAGAAACTTGACAACATTCACCTTCAATGCGTAGGCAGCAAAACAAAGCACTTGCAAAAGTAAAGATATCCCACGCAAACTAAAACCTTTAAAAAGCTCATCCATCAACGCGGCGGGACTTAAGCGTTTTCCTAGTGTTAACTAACAGTGAAAAAGTCCAATGATTTATATATATAACGTTACTACCTGTTATATAGTTTCATTTTTTATAATGCATCTTCGTACCGTTTGCTATTACGATTTTAAATTTGACTACGATTCTATATATCTGTTACGTAACTAGCTCTTGTTTTCTGGGTCGAAATTTTTAGATCCACTAACATAATTATGTATCTTAATATTCCGGGGGGGGGGGGGGGGAGCTAGTGAGGGTTTAAGGCTCATATCCCAAGATTTTTATTTATTTTTAACATTGAAAATTGTAGTTTTTACTAGGTTTTAGCATGGTTTTGTCGATAATTTATAAAATTGTGCAGATTGCCAGTTTTGTTGCGAGTTTACATAATCTTACCATTAAATTGTGCACCCCCCCCCCCCCCCCCCCTCCCCCGTAGTTGCGCCACGGCTGTATACGCTTATCTTTACACTGTTGAAAACCAGTTCATTTTTTGAATCAAGATAACATGTCACAAAAAAATCCTTTTGTGTCGTCAGTGACTACCAAAGTTAATAAAAAGCAGCTATAATTATAACAAGTTGAAAGAACAATTAGAAGTTGAGTTCGAAGTGAACTGAGGGAAATCCAATTTAATTTAGTGAACGCCAACGAAGATTTTGTGAGAAATAAAAAATGCTCCGTTATTTACAGTGCATTATTGAGGAGCAATTTCCAATATGTGTATTGTAAGGGTCTAACCTTATATGTTTGTAATATTATTGTAACTACCGTTATTTATATATTGTAATATAATATATCATTTGAATATACTTTTAGCATTTTTAATGTTTGATATTTCAATTTAAAATTATTGCCCGGGGCCCGGTTGCGCTCGGGCTGCCCGGGCGCACCCTACGCCACTGAAATTCTGTTGCAATTAGTAAAAGATCATAAATAGTTTCGACCTCTTTCACTCACTTTTAGAAATAATTATGCAGTCTTGGTATGGCCACAATGCCATTGTTCGTCAATAGCTTCAATGTCGCCAACCCTTGGGACACCAAGCCTTTGTGCTTTTATAATCCCTTTCAGACGGAGCAGTCATATAAACGCCAGCTACTGTCCACAAACTTTCCTATTCAATGTGTGTACAGGTCTAGGTGCATAAACAGCGAGCGTTGGGGGTGCGTTCTACCATAAACTACTGTCCAATCAGAATAAGAATACAGAACAAGCACAGACGTAAAATATGAGGTGTCCCAAAAGTGAAAAGCCGCGAAAGTGTAAAATAACGAAAGTGCAAAACGCCGAAAGTAGAAAACGCCGAAAAGCAAAAACCCCGAATGTTTCAAACACCGAAAGTACAGATAGCAGAAAGTGAAATTTCCATATTTCTGGTTCCCGTATGTACAAATCCCCGAAAGTGCAGATTAGCGAAAGTTGAAAACACCGAAAGTGTAAAACCCCGAAAGTATAGAACCCCGAATGTATAAAGCCACGAAAGTGAAAATTCACGAAAGTGCAAAACGCCGAAAGTGTGTTTTATCGAATTTTCGGCGATTTGCACTTTCGGGATAATGCACTTTCGGGGTTTTGATATAGACTCCTTGATTTGATTTGATTGTCGTCTTTATTGATGGCGGGATTAAGGCCTGTACGGCTTAATACAAAGAAGACAAAATCACGACTCATAACTATTAAATAAACATTATGCTAATTCTGTCATTCTCTCAATCATTTTCATAATGTAACATGTTAAAATGTTATACAAATGAGAATGCAAATATTGGAAAAAAAATTATTTATTTATTTATTTATTTGTTTCTATGTTACAAAGATAGTACATTGGTTATACAAATGATACATCAATGTTTATGGACAGTCAAAAAAAACAAACAATAAGATCGGCTAAAACTTCATGTACTCTTTAAATGAATAAAACAGTGCTTAAGTAAAAAGAGTTTCACTTCTCTATTAAAAGCTCTATTGTTATCAATAGACTTAATATAACATGATAATTTGTTGTAAAGTTTAATACCAGCACATTTTGGTCCCTTTTCAAACAAAGCATTGTGTGTTGAGGGGTGGAAGGTAGCCTCGTCTGGTACTGTAGTTGTGATTAGGAAAATCACTAACAATGTCCTTAAAATTACTTTTAATTGACTTCAATTGTTTAAAAATATAAATACAGGGAAAGGTTAAAATGTTGTTATCTTTAAAAATCTTTTTACATGAATCTCTGCATTTTATAAAAACATTGTCCTAAGAAGGTATTTCTGCTTTTTGAAAAACACTTTGCCAGTCAGTGGAATGTCCCCACAATAAAATCCCATAACGTAGGTGAGAATAACAATTGGCATAATACAACGACAAAAACGTTTCTCTATTGCAACTACTCCTTATTTGGCGTGAGGCGTAACACGCAGATGAAAGTTTGCCACATACGTAATTTACATGATAGTTCCACTTAAGGTTACGATCCACAAACACACCAAGGAACTTCAAACAGGATGTCGTTATCAAATAAATACATTGAAGATCAGTCACAGTTATTACAGCTGCGATAGTACTTAATGATTGTCAACAAACCTTTACACAACAAACATTATTAATTAAGCTACGAGTCACTTATTAAAAATACATAAAATCACTTTACCTACAATACAGATTCGTATTGATAATAGGATTTAAAATGAACATGAAAGAAGGCTGTTCAGTAAATGCGATTTTACTCTATTCTTTATTAATTATATTTTGTCCAATAAAAATGAAGATAATGCAAGTTACATTCCTACAACTTTCTTATGAACAATGACAGTGGAACAAAAACAATAGTAAAAGTATAAAAGAAATGTGATGTAAATTTAGAGCATCAAGGATATAATATAATATCTTACAATTGATTATTTTTACATCCTGATTGTTCATATTGAAAAACAATACTAACTTAATATTTAATATATTATCAGAAGTTAATAAATCCATCCCGATCGGGTTCGAACCCGAGTCTACCACATTCCAGGTAGACGCCTAAGCCAACTCGACCACCCAAACTTCTGACTTGTAGAAATATTATATAGATTGAATGGATTATAAGGCACCTACCTGGAATGTGGGAGACTGGGGTTCGAACCCCGATCGGGATGGATTTTTTAACTTCCGAATTGTATCAATTATTAACAATTCCACCTACGGGAGTATTTCCCGGCTAGCCACATCAAGAAAAGACAAACTTCGCCTCCGAAACAAAAGCAGTATCCAACTGCTTTCAATATGGCGTTCATTTCTTCTGCCACGGCCGTTAACACATATTCAAATTGCTTCTCATTCTTTACCTAGAAGAAAGTGTTAGGCCTATGTTTGTAGCTGTTAAAATGTATATTAACAAAATTCTATAGGAAAACATATTATATTTACTAACAAGTTCAGCCAATGTTTTGGGACAAAAAGTGAAAACAGTGATTCTAAATAATGACAGATAATACTGTTTCAGCAAACAAATTGTTTTATCTCATAGTTATTGGTACACAAATAAAAACTCGTCCAACGCTGATATGTTTCGTTGGATGATTGATTGATTGATTGATTGACGTCTTTATTAAGGCGGGATTAAGGCTAGTGAAGCCTTATCTTCCATCCAACCTGATTTTAGTGATACATACAAAAATAATTAAATTTAATTGTTACAGCTTATCCTAGATATAAAAGTTAACAAAGAATATTTCATATGAATGATGAAATGAAACTAGATTAACAAAATACATGTATATAAGGTTATTTACATAATAATGAACTTATATTACTGTTATAGAACTTAGTTGTGTATGTGCGTTGTTAGCACAAAACAATTTTTTTAAGAAAATATAAGTCCGCGTGTAATTCTACTTAAAATATTTATATTATTAAAATACACAATCATTCACACATCTCATTCATTCCTAAGAGTGTACTGCAACCAAAGATTAGGTGCAACGTCATTACTGTAGAAGAGAGATAAATTCATATTACTACTAAATACTACTGATTATCAAAATAAATAAATAAATAAATAAAACAACACAATGTAATGTAGGCCTACGTTACATTATATTAGAAGATGCATTACATAGTTAATATTATGAGAAATAAGATTAGAGGTTGGTTAATTTAAGTATAAGTAAATCAGGCATCGGAGAGGCTTTGCAGAAGATATAACTTGTTAGTTTCGTTCTTGAAAACATTATAATTTGTTATATTATCATCCCTTATAGCAGTAGGGAGAGCATTCCAGGTTCGAATGGCGTTTATTACGAAGGATTTGTCTACTAAATTTGTTTTGTGTATCGGAAAAGCAAGTTGGGTGCCAGACCTCGACCTTGTGCCGAAAGTATGATTTGAGTGGAGATAATTGAAATTCGAGGCTTGGTATGATGGTGTTGATGTTGAAAGAAGGCGATGAAGGAGGAGGGGGGGACCTTAAAAATATCAACCTTTTTTGTGAGGGAAGTCCCGCTCCATGACCCCCTCTAGTAATCTCACCCTTGTTAAAGGGCAATGTCAATGAAACGGTCTATTTGTTTTAGCATTCAAAGATCTTTTTATAAGATAGGCCTAGTGTTTGTATTCGGAACAGTATTATTGTGAGACGCACATACGGACATAGATGAGCTTCGCTTCCTAACAACATGAATTAATATACACCAGGCCGCTTCGCGAACGCTTTTTTTTGTTGCGTTGATGGATGAGCTTTTTTGTAAGTTTTTAGTTTGCGTGAGATCTCTTTACTTTTGTAAGTGCTTTTTAGACGCATTGTAGGTGATTGTTGTCAAGTTTCTATTGTTACTTGTTAATTGTTATTATATACTTCATTTCTATGGATTTTGGCTAATTTCCCAACGTTTTCTTTCAAAAGGTACTAATAACTTTAATGTCCATATAGAATATGAACGTTGTTTCCCCACCCATTTGGTCAGAATCGGCCCAAATGTCACGAAACATCGCACAAAAAATCGAAAAAATCTAAAATTACGATTTTCATGAGAAATATTTCTTCGATTGTACCCACAAACGTGGCAAGTCTAAGTTCAGAGATTTCGAAGGTCCCCTCCAATTTTCATCAAGATCGCATATGCCGTTTGCCCGGTAGAGAGCGAACAAACAGACAAAAATACAAACAAAAAAAAAACACCCGAGCTAATTTTTTGGGGGGTCAGTGAAATTGAAGTCTTCGCTTTGCTCTTCCAATAAGAAACTGGTAGAACAGGTGAATTGATCATTAAAATCTTGATATTTAGAATACGTACTGTTCTCGGGTATTTTGATTCGTATTAACTTCGGTCGACGTTATTCCTGTGAACATATGTCGATTTTCATCGTCGATTCCCGATAGGTCGACGTTATTCCGGTGGACATATGTCGACTCTAAGATCGTCGATTCCCGATAGGTCGACGTTATTCCGGTCGACTTATGTCGACTCGCATTAAATTATTTATTTTTAATATCGACAGACAATGCATCGAACAATTGTAATGAGATGTATTTATTTAATTAACCGAGTATCCATACCGATTCACTGGAACAACGTCGACTTTTATTTTTACGATCAAGTGTCAACTTTATTTTTATGCGTGTGTCAAATTCCAACTCGCAACCTTCTCGTGGTTTGGCCCGTAATTAGGGGAGTTTTTCTCCCTGAAACTAATGGCGAGCTCTGGGTCGTCGTCGGGGAACTTTCCCTTCTCTTTGACTACCTCCCCTACGGCGACGACAATGACAATACGGACGGATGATGACACAGACGGAGACGACCACGACGTGGGGGAACCCCTGCCCTCCCCATACGCTTGTGGCTGGTTCTGACCAGCACAGGCCTGTCCACCCCTTGTCCCCCCGCGTCACCCCTTACGTCCCTCCCTTCATCTCGATTAGCCAAGTTGCATAAATATGAGACGTTGAGCAATATCCAATCAATCATCTCAACAAGGTCTGTACAAACGAGGTGGCCAATGTTGTTTCAGTCGACCCGGCAACAGTTAAAGAGCTTGACAACCTATGTAGCACGCAATAAATATCAATATCATGTCTCTCAAATTCTCTACGGTTGAAAGGCTCTTCTCTCAGCCGTCTGCTCGGAATGTCATGGCAACCCCGTCCTAACCCACCCCCCCCTCTCCCTCTCCCACCCACTTGTTAGGATTGATTACCTGGTTACTAGCTAAACACTCCATCCAGGGGCAGAAATCAAGTTATGTTGTATTTCAGCTCGCCTTTTGATTAGAGTCTGTTGAGCTCATTGATGCAACAAGTTCTAATGGGAAATGCTTATCGAACAATTTGATGAACACATTAATTACCGTCTATTACCGACAGTGTTGGAGGTATGCGGATTCGAATCCCGTCGAGACCGGCAATCCTGACTGAAGTTTTTCCCAAGGTTTATTGAGGTATTTTAGACAGAAATTAAAAAATAAGTGCCTCTACAGGGGATTGATCCAATCATAACGGCGTCATAGTCACGTACATAAAGTTAGCAAACCAATATCATGATCAAACAGTAAAACTATACGGTAAAGTTTGATCACGAATGATCATGCATGATCCCTAAAAAAATAAGGGTTGATCACAATTTGCATAATAATTACAGCACATAACTAGTATGGACTGCTAAATTTACGCTAGCACACCAAATTAAATTAAGAGTGTTACAAATAACACTGATCGTTGATCACGGCTTGGTCACAGTTGATCATACGGTAATCACTGTTGATCAAGCATCCAAAAGTAATTAATCAACATAATTAGTGCCTGCTAACTTTATGCAGCAACCAAATGCCGAATTAACCGCTATTTCTCTCATTCTATGGACACTGCCTGGAAAAGCTTGATCAGTCCTCACCGTAAGTTGATCACCATTAATTAGGCTTATAATTAGCTAAATAATTAGTAGCTGGCCTGCTAACTTTATGCAGTAACCCAAATGCCGAATTAAACCGAGATTTCTCTTATTCTGACGGACACGGCCCTGGAAAAGCTTATCAGCCCTACCGTAATTTGGGATCCCCTTTAAATTAGGTTAAATTAGTTTTTAAAATTTGTGGGGCCTGCTAACTTTATGCAGCAACCCAAATGCCGAATTAAACCGCGATTTCTCTCATCCTGATGGACACGGCCCTGGAAAAGCTTGATCAGCCCTCACCGTAGTTGATCAGCATTATATATTATTATTATTAGCTAAATAATTAGTGGCCGGCCTGCTAACTTTATGCAGCAACTATAAATGCCGAATCAAACCGCAATTTCTCTCATTCTGATGGACACGGCTGTGGAAAAGCTTGATCAACCCTCACCGTAAGTTGATCACCGTTAATTAGGCTTATAATTAGCTTAATAATTAGTGGCAGGCCTGCTAACTTTGTAACCTAACTTGCCCCTACGCGAGATGCAAATCTATAATTAATGTGATTTGATCGATCATGCCGGTGTTGCCTAGCTCAGCCCAGAGTCACGAGATCCCAAATTAATAAAAAAAAAACAGTTGATAAACAAACTTACTTTCTGACAGCTCCCCCAGCGTCTCTGATGTTGGGCACTGCTTTTTTACTCCTTCAATTAATATTAATAATTAAATATCTCTCTTAGAGGCCTAATGATTTAGGAAGCATAGGTGATCCAAATTCTACCACATGATAAAATAGGTAAAAGTTTCCATTGTCCTGTATATTGTTAACGATTGAGAATCAACAGGTTCCTACCTACCTCACTGAGCTCAGTTATTAATAATCTATCCACTTATTATTATATCCTTCTACTCTCAATTCTGAGGTCATGCAAAATATTATGATTAATTACTTAATTACATGAATTTAAAGATTAAAAGATTAATTTGAATTGTCCTTGTACTCATCTATTTGTCGTCTTCTTGGCGATGTTGTAGGGGGGAGGGGGTACGGCGTCTTGATCTTCATGGGTTGGGCGTTGTTACGGTGAATTGGGGTGCACGGGCTCCAGAGAACGACATGAATAGCTGGTCGTTTTGAACTGGTTCCGATGTCAACACATGGTAGTGATTATCATCAAATTGACGTTGATGGATAACACTCACTGCAATTACACATTGTGGCTCTCGTTACCTTCCCGTCCAGAACACGCTTGATTCACTCCGAAATACATTTGACTGACAAGTTTTTAAAATCACTTTCCAATAGAATAAACGGGTACTCGCACATTTCACTGTCTTAATTGGTGAGTAGTGGATAAATCACACTAGACTCATAGTTATAAACACTCGTCGTTACCCCATGTTCGGAGCGATTTCACAAGACTCGCGCAAGACTAGCACCTCCGTGCACTGTTCAGGGAAGACTCTCTTTCATTTAGGCCCTGCCTCCCTTAAGTATCCAAGCTGTCAGGTGTGGCTCTCTCCTACCCTCGACTCCACGTATAGTTCCTTCATAAGTAGAAAACACTAAAACATTGGTCATTTTAGCACTGGTCTCCACGACCTTGTTCATGATATTTATCTAACTTTGAACACCTATTTGCTCTTCTCGACTAACATTCCTGGTTGTTTACTCCAAAACTGCACGTACGCCCTTGTGCATTCCCACGTACGCCATATGGCGACAGTCAGACGGGGCGAGTTTAGCCAAGCGAGATAATGTCCATGATTTCTTAACCTAATGCTATTCGAATAGCCAAGATTTCATACAATATCTTCAATTACCCTCTTATTAAACATTGGTTTGATCCAAATCAAACGTATTTCGATTCGTCATTACAAGACCTATATATTGAGCTAGTTTAATTTACCAAAAACTCTCATTTACTACCCTTAATTCACTTGATTAACCATTGATTGGAATGCCTAATTACAGCATCTCAATCGATCATTTGCTTTTCAAATATGATGGCAAGCGACTTTATTACTATATTTTAATAGTTTAATTATTGAATTAATCAATAATACTCCCAATTATCGATTTAATTGCCCTTATTTCCCTATAGGGAAATTTATTATAGTTATACGGGCATCAAAATAATTAGCTAGAGGGCATTTCGTTACAACTTTATGCAGCAACCTATAAATGCCGAATCAAACCGCGATTTCTCTCATTCTGATGGACACGGCCCCGGAAAAGCTTGATCAACCCTCACCGTAAGTTGATCACCGTTAATTAGGCTTATAATTAGCATTTAATTACTAGCTGGCCCTGCTTACTTTATGCAGCAACCCAAATGCCGAATTAAACTGCGAGATCTCTAATTCTGATAAACACGGCTCTGGAAAAGCTAGATCATTCCTTTATTACCAGAATTATTAGATAATCCAGCCTCAAACCAACATTTCTCCGAAACGTTTGAAACCTTTGTCAATGGACGAACAAACAACAAGGAAGGAAATGGGCGACTATGAAAATTGGCGTGGTTTGGCAAGCGAAAGTAAGCTTCATAAAAGTAACGGCACAGAAAGAGATATGGACTCACTTCAAACTCCAAAATCGTTCAAGGGAAATAATTCGAAGACAGAACAAAAAAATGAAAGTTGCAAAACCAATGGCTCCCCGTTGCTGAACGATAGTGTGAATTTATCTTGTATACCACCAAAACTGCGCCTTAAGATGTGTTTCCAACCAAATTAAACCTTAAACAAAAATGATAAATTCTGTTCAAACTCTGAAAACTTAAAATTGGAAAGTGGAGAAACTTAATAACACGCAAACTGAATCTCCTAGTAGAAAAGACACCAAAAACTGGACAAAGCGAAAATGGCACTGGGGAAAAAAACGCAAAAGGGTTAGGGAATCTAAATTAAATCAGTCGACCAGAGGTTAGCAAAGCTGACCCAAAACAATGCAGTATTCCCATTGCAAAGGAGTTTTAAGAAATGGTGGTCAGTGTATAACTTTGCCAAAGCGGGAAAAGTTACTTATCACACATGTGCTTTTGATGCTTCGCTCAATCGCTATGCGCATCCTATTGTGATTCGGAAGCTTTCAGCCATCCAGTTGACTTAATTTAGATCAACCTTTCATCGAATTGCTCACGAAGTTTCCCGGTGGCTATTAATAAGGAAACATACAAACTGCGTGCCCAAGTCCTTCTAGACATTTTCAAATCACAGGTGAAGAACGTTGAACATTCCAAAAATATGATCACTGTGGATTGCCAGGCAAATGTACATGACGTTGTTGAACTCTTACGTTGCAATACCTACATGGCATCGATGACGAAAACAAGTGTATGTACATTTGAAAATTGTAAATACAGTCCAAAACTCAAATCGTATAACTTCACTCTCTTGAATGCTGAAGCTAACATATCTCTGTTGCTGGAAGACCTAACGAATTTACAACAAGAAATAAACAAAGCAATCGTTAGCTATGAATTTCCCAGACAATGCGAATGTGGAGGCATTTTCAACAATGTATCCGTTGAACCGGGAAAAGTTCAGTTAATACCGCTTTACCCTGACACACAGACGCCATCGAAAATCAAAGCACAGTACAAAACCCTCTCAGATGTTCCAATAACATTAAATATTAAAGGTGTTTCATTCATCTTAAGGGCTGTAGTTGATTACAGGCCACCAACACACGTTTTTCCACTGGACATTATGTATCTTACTGCAGGCGAGTTGATTCTTCTGGGAATGCTTTGATGATCTAAGCAGTGCAAAAGAAAAAGTAGGTAAGAAGATACATGCTAGACGTACTGATGTATTGCCGAGTTTACTTATTTACACAGTTTAATTTTGATTGATACCCAAAGTTGATGGTATTTCTTAGATGGTGTCAAGAAATGTAAACAAGGAGAAATATAATCAATATGAATACATTGCTTCGTGTATCAGGCATCACAGATAATTTAAACTTTCTTGGTCAATGATCATGCAGCCTGAGTAGACGGGGAACTTTATTTAGGTATGGTGACTATCAATCAATCGATAGGACATACCTCTAATGCTAAAACCTAATCAGGTTGAATTACTCAGCGAACACAACGATAGCAATAATTGTCTGAATCGACATCTTGTGAATGGCGGCCAGTTAGGATGTTCATTTGGTTCGTTGGTCTATAAACGCACCCGTTGATCCTGTTCAGGTTGGGTCCTCGTAGAATAATAAAACTTAAATTTTTGTTTCTTGGTTTACAAATCTTTATCATAAAAGTACTGAAGATTTTTGGATAAGCGTAGCGAGCGAAGCGATGATTCCATTCTACTACACTGGAGAAAAAATCCGGAATATTTTTTTTCTTTTCTTTTATTGTATTTTTGTCTGTTTGTTAACACGATTCCCGCTAAACCGATACTCCAATTGCGATTAAATTTTCTGGAGGCTTTTGAAATTTCTAAACTTAGAACTGTCACGTTTTGAGCGCAATCGAAAAATTATTTCTTATTAAAATCGCAATTTTACGATTTTTTTACGATTTTCTTGTTTTTCTGTTTGTATTTTGTTGTTTGTTAACACGATTCGACTAAACCAATACTCATTTCGGACATTTTTTGGTGCCTTCAAAATCTCGGGACTAAGAAACTGACTCTTTTTTGAGCGCAATCGAAAAAATATTTCTCATGAAATCGCAATTTTACAAATTTTTTTCGTTTTTCTGTTTATTCTATTTGTATTTTGGTGTTTTTTAACACGTTTTTGGCAAAAAACCGATATTCCAATTGCGATGAAATTTTCTGGGGGCCCTAAAATCTCTGAACTTAAAAACTGTCACGTTTGAGCGCAATCATAAAATTATTTCTTATTAAAATCGCAATTTTACGAAGCTTTGATTTAAAACAATTTTTTTAAACCTTAAACACTTACATGCTTTATTCGTTTGTGATGATCTTTTCACAGAACCTTAATTTTATGAATTAATATTTTTGTGTGAAATTTGAGCGCAATCTAAAAAATATTTTTATGAAAATCGCAATTTTACGATTTTTTTCATAAAAAAAAAAGGGGTCTTGATAACCCCTACATGCTTAATTGGATTGTTATGATTTTTCACAGAATCTTATTATATAAATTTAATATATTTGTGTTAAATTTGAGCCCCAAACCCTAAAAATTATCTCTCATGAAAATCGCAATTTACGATTTTTTTCTTTTAAAATTTTACGTTTTTTCGTATTTAAAAAAAAATCGAACTTACTAATGATTTTTTCACAAAAAAACAGAAAATCTGTATAACCAGTCATGGCGGCTCAATGCACCAATTACGCTCATCCAACAACGCGCCTGAAAAAGCGTTTGCGAAGCTTCCTATATTTTGTGAATTTTGAAAATCTAAGCACAAAGCTATTGATTGAGCACCCACCAATTCAAATTTTAATAATATAAAATATACTTATAGGCCTACTTAGGAGAAACTTCCTTAATAGCAAATGAATTTTCCTGCTACAACTTCATTTATTTGGAAATTTAAAAGAATTTGGTGGTTGAGGTATTCTTTTCGCTATAAAATTCTTGGAATGAAACGATGACGGAAAGAGGATGCCATAAAAGATTGTATGAAACAGATTATTGAAGAGAGGATGAAAATTAGAGAATGTAGAAATAAGAAGGGGGGTTAAGGACGAAGAAGAAATCCAGAGTAGGGGAACCCCACATGCAAGAAAAAAAGGGGTGTGAAATGTGAAAAAGATAGGCTACACAATGGTTGGATGCGGAACCGAGGATGGGCGATAAAATTATTCTGTGAATACTGATATACAGACTAAACATAAGGAATATCAACAAACTGTTGGAATTTTTTTTTTTCTATTTTATGTGGTTCAGTGTATCGCCAAGTCGTATGAGATAGGCTTGCCCAAACACTTCGTTTTAAAACACTAAACAAGCCTAGTGTGTAATATAAACTTTATTTTTTTTTTTAACCTAAGTTCGCTTAAATTTTGAAGAAGTGCAGTGTGAAGTGGACTGAAAGTGTAATAAAAAACATAAATTATATTATTAGTTAATTATATAATTATTAGTTTTAAAAATATGTCCCAAATTTGGCTCACAAAATGTACGTATTAAGTGTAAAAAACAAACTTAAATTTTGCTGAGCTAATGATGAAAAAGATTGTATTTAATAGAAAAGCTGTGTCAACCAGACAAAAAGGTAGCGTTAAATTTAATATGACAAATAATTTGTAACGTAAGTAATCTGACCAAACGCGTTTTGTCTTTTTTTATCTTGGAAATGTGTTTTTCATTGTTAATTAAAAGTTTATTCGCAATACAGGTGTCTCTTGCATTGATACGAAAACATTTGTTATGCGTAAAAATATTTAGCCGCTCGTTTTAAACCAGTTCCCACTCGAACCCCGAAGTTAGCAACTCGGGCGTGGTCAGGGTTGAGTGGGTCGCCCCTTGCCCCCGAAAAACACGTATATCGCTGGCTAGAGCAGACTAGGGGGTTCGAAGCTTGTGTGACAGCTCGTTCTCCTTGGCGCCTCTGCTCGGAAATCCGGGTTAGTGGAGGAACCTATATACTGTCAAAAGTTCACCGTCCTTTCGGGGGGGGGAAGTAAAGCCGTTGGTCCCTTGGTACTTTTCGGTAGGAGTAGGCTATGTCCGGTACCGGGTTCCCTCCTCCCTTCTTATTAAATTTGCCCCTAGTGGGCTACATTGCCTGTTGCAAATAGCACATAAATTAAATTTTAAAAAAATAAATTAATAAAATAAATAAAAAAATAGTTAATTGCAACCCTAAATAAGAAATTGAAAATCCCTAATAAAGTATAAATCTGTCAAGTAAATGATTGAATTTGAAATAAAAAGACAAAAAAAAGATATATTGTATTTAATATAGGCTTTGATATAAAAATTTATGAATACACTTTTTTACATCAACATGTGAAATATAATGTTTGTATAGGAAATAAAACAGTAATACCTTGGAAAAACTAACCGATATCAAAAGTACCAGAATATGTTTAATTGTTTTAAATATCGCACAACCTCCTTCATACACTACGTTTACCACGGCTCCTAGTCCGGCTTCACTGGGCCGGTTTCATCTAGTCGAGGGTATATCAACAAAACTAAGCCGGCCTACTCTAGCCCAAATTTTAAGCCGAAATAGCCACGCCTTCCCAGACCTACTAGAACGTCGGTTTTCAACACAAAATTACCAAAACAAATTATTAAATGAAACCAATTTTTTAAACTGTAGTATATTTATTGCCTTATGCTTTTTTGCATGGAACCATCTATTCTCGCCCGATTTGTTCTACAGCGGCACCTTGGGTACTCATAACTCCTCATCAAGTTGCAGTGAAGTGTTTATCAGTCTGGACTAGTTCGTTTGAAGCGGTCTAGGGCTCGTTGGCAAACGAGTCTAGATCGGTTCCCATTGGGCCGGCTCCAGCGTTTATCAAGCCATGTAGGCCGGCCTAGAGCTAGGCCGGCCCAGTGTAAGCCGGACTAGAGCCTGTGGTACGTTTTCCACAGAGCCTGTGGTACGTTTACCACAGGCTCTAGTCCGGCTTACACTGGGCCGGTTTCATCTAGTCCGAGGTGTATATCAACAAAACTAAGCCGGCCTACTCTAGCCCAATTTCAAGCCGAACTAGCCACAGCCTGCTAAACCTACAAGAACGTCGATTTTCAACCACTTAATTTACCAAAACAAAATTATTTAATGTAACCAATTATTAAACTGTAGCTATATTATGTAGCCTATGTGACTTATTTGCATGGAACGCATCTATTCTCGCCCGATTTGTTCTAGAGCGGCACCTGGATACTCATAATCCTCCTCATCAAGTTGCAGTGAAGTGTTTATTAGACAGGACCAGTTCGTTTGAAGCGGTCTAGACTCGTTGGCAAACGAGTCTAGATCGGTTCCCATCTGGGCCGGCTCCATGCGTTTATCAAGCCATGTAGGCCGGCCTAGAGCTAGGCCGGCCCAGTGTAAGCCGGACTAGAGCCTGTGGTAAACGTAGTAAAACTGTACAAAGAAGGCTGTGGGAATTACTGCCACCCATAGATATTGAACTATAACTGACTAGATCAGCAGTCATTGGTCCACTTCCGTGACAATTTGAAGCCATCTTGAATATGGAAGTTTGCATGTTAATCAAATGGGAGCGATTTGTTTGCCGCCAGGTTGACAGGTAAGCATACTAGCCTTTAACATCAAATGATTACTAAATTTCATTATGCAATAACTTCTATTGTTTCTGTTTGTTCAAAATCATGCTGCACAAGCTAAAACCATATAACACAATCCCGTAAACTACTTAAATGGATTAAAAAAAGCATAAATTAAACGCAAATCGCCATTTTGTTCATGGCAGATTGAGTCTTCAATTTGCCAACGCTCGCGCCTGTGCGGAAGTATTGGAGACTGCGTATCTAGCCTATAATAGGTGTTAAATATCAATGCTGCCGCCCGACATTCATACTCAAATTCACTTCACAAAATCAGGTTAAATCAAACACTTGTAATAAACGCAAAGCAAAAAATCTATTACAGTATTTGGTGAAATTTAACATTTGAGTTACTGCATAAAATTTCAGGCCAGCCTCTAATAAAGAATCGAATTATAAGCCTAATTAATGGTGATCAACTTACGGTGAGGACTGATCAAGCTTTTCCAGGGCTTTGTCCATCAGAATGAGAGAAATCGCGGTTTAATTCGGCATTTGGGTTGCTGCATAAAGTAAAGTAAGCAGGCCACTAATTATGTTGATTAATTACTTTTGGATGCTTGATCAACAGTGATTACCGTATGATCAACTGTGATCAAGCCGTGATCAACGATCAGGTGTTATTTGTAACACTCTTAATTTAATTTGGTGTGCTAGCGTAAATTTAGCAGTCCATACTAGTTATGTGCTGTAATTAATATGCAAATTGTGATCAACCCTTATTGTTTAGGGATCATGCATGATCATTCGTGATCAAACTTTACCGTATAGTTTTACTGTTTGATCATGATATTGGTTTGCTAACTTTATGTTCGTGTCATACGCGCCTACTAAAAAAACAAGGCTAAACATCTTATATCCCAACTCTAGTATAGGGTTATAGAGATGGCGAGTTCATTTCGCGTGTAGTCTAAATTCTAAAAGGTGTGCGGGTAGCACTCTTTTATTTCGGTTTCGGGTATAGTAAAATACCCTCGGCTATCGGACAATTTTCAGGTTCGTATACTTATTCAAAGTTATCTTTATTTCTCAAAGATTTGTTAATATTATACAGAAAAGTATAGTTTTGGGATGCATGCATGACTTTCAAGATTGGTAAATTTGGCAAGATAATACTTAGATTGGTGGTGGTTTGCTACATAAACACCTGACAGCAATAAACTCAACTCGGTTTTACGACATGCCGCTCGAATAATATTCAGTCTGGACCGGCACCTCCAACATCCCATAAAAATGTTACCCGAAAATGCCCAATGGGTACCTTTTTTAATTTAACTTCGGTCTCTAAATACGCGACCCGACCCGACCCGACCCGACCCGACCCGAAATGTCGTATACCCGCACACCCCTGTGTCTAATTAGCAGTGCAATCTGCTCTATACACACGTTATTAACACTGAGTTAACAAACCAAGAAATAGACGGTGTTTGGTGTCGTCATAGTTCAGTTGCTAAGAGTTAGCAAGTTGAACAGTAGTTTCACAGCTTCATATGATTAATCCGCGGTGGACGTAGGAGACAGATTCTATGAGTTCGCTTTATAGAAGGATGTGGGAAGTTCACAAATATCTCTACCATCTTTGAACGCTGACGCCAAAGATCATAAGGAATGAAAGTAAAAAAAAAGTAATTGAATGATAGACTGGGGTCAATATTAATCCCTTCAGTAGAAACGTACTTCTTCTAAATCAATACAATTTGATGCAGTGGTATATACGATATAAGGGCGCTCGTCCCAAAGCGTATGTGGCTCTACGAGGACATGGGCTCGAATTACGCACAAGGCATGCGTTTTTGTATCGTCCTTCATCGTGATCTATCACCTCTCGCCTCGAATATCCTATAGTGCGTTAATAGAGACTTAAAGCAACACAAATCATCATCGTCAAATCAAATCTGCCATCGTTTTTAATATTAATTTTAATTATTTATTTATTTATTTATTTATCTATATATTTATTTATTTATTTATTATTTATTTAACGTCTATCCTATTCAGTTATAAAACCGATTTACAAAGGAGGACAACTAAATAAATATAATTACTTAGATGCAGAAACTATAATAGACTACATTTAAGTACATATTTTATTACATATTATTATTATTATTATTATTATTATTATTATTATTTTATTATTATTATTATTATTATTATTATTATTATTATTATTATTATTAATTTTATTATTATTATTGTTATTATTATTATTATTATTATTATTATTATTATTATTATTATTATTATTTATTATTTATCATCAACAGGGTTGTACCCACAAGTGTGATATAATATATCTTAAGTCTAAATTACAATTTTGCTAACAAATGAAAATTTATAATATGTATATAATAGATCAAATATAAAAAAGGGTAGGGAATGAAAAGAAAAGGAAAAAAAGGTAAAAAAGGAAAAAAAAAAAGAAAAAAGGAAGAAAAAAAGAAAAATAGAAAGAGAAAAAAAAACATTAAAAAAGAAAAACGAAAAGAAAAAACTGATTTATTAGACGATCCCACTCAAACGAATATGAGGTTTGCCAAAAATCAGGAACAGCAAATCAGGGAGTATAATCAAAAAACTTTCGCGGAAGAAACCACCGAACGCGAATCTTTATTCTTGTGTTCAATCTTCATTTTTGTGTTCAAATCTTGATAACAGTTTAGTCTAAAAAATCTTGAATCTAATATATAATTATATCAGATATAATTATTTAAAATTGTTCATGTCAAAAACTGATCACAGCAATGATACAGGACACCTAACTCAAGTTGCAAGCTCCATCAGTGGGCGGTAACCAGACAATCTAGGCAGAAAAATATAATTGAAAATACATTGATTATATCATAATCAAAGCAATAATGAACAAACAAAGAGAAAAGCAAAATCATTAATAAGAACTCTGTAGGTAAATTAACATTACACAAATACACAGACAATAACCTACAAATAAATAGTAAAAAATCATTGCTTCAATTTTACTTTTAAATTGTGCAATTTCTAGATCAGTAAACTGGCTTCTAATATCATAAGAAATTGAATTCCAATAGGATACGCCTCTGTACATAAATGACTTTCTAAATGCTTCAGAATTTAATCTAGGAACTTCCAATGAGTTTATTAAAGTAGAATTTCTATCACGATCAACAATTTTAAAGATATTGGGTAGAATACCTAAAAACATATCTTTCAATACTTTGTACGTATTTACCAGCATGCTATACTTCATCCTTTCCTTAATCGTGAAACAATCAGACTGCAAATCTTGGCTCAAGGGAAATGAATCAAAAAAGATGGTCAATTATCTTCTGGAGTACAACATACTCAGTAGAAGGTCTTACTGCCCAAAACCACTTATAACCACTTAAATTTAGTCAAAGATTATTGAAAAGTTTTGGATTGTCAATTAATTATTGTTAAGCTATAATGAATAAGAATATGAATGCATAACGATTGATTTTCCAAGTTATTAATATTTTTAGGCCTAATTTTGTTTTTCTCAGATATTTTATTTATTTGTTTTTATTTATTATTTATTTAACGTCTATCCTATTCAGTAATAAAAACTGATTTACAAAGAAGGACTACTAAATAAATCTATTTCTCGATTTTGACTGTCGGGAAACACTCCCGTAGGTCTGGAGTAATTAATATTTAATACAATCCAGAAATTAAAAAATCCATCCCGATCGGGGTACGAACCCGAGTCCCGATCGGGACGGATTTTTTATAGCTGGATTGTATTAAATATTAATCACTCCAACCTACGGGAGTGTTTACCCGACTATCCAAATCGAGAAATATACCCTCACTCATACCTGCGTAAGGTAATTACATTATAAATATGCTTGTTTGGTCAATTCAACAGCAACAGTTTTTCGATGCTTTATTGTTCCATCCATTCAAGTTCTATAATGTAACGACAATACAGAAGTTAAATAGTTACCGTCTCGGTGGTCTAGTTGGCTAAGGCGTCCACCCGGAAAGTGGGAGACTCGGGTTCGTACCCCGATCGCGATGGATTATTTAATTTCTGGATTGTATTAAAATATAAATAAATCTAGTTACATATGCAGAAACAACAATAAACTACATTTAAGTAAATATTTGAAATAGAAGCATTATACACCAACAATGCATTTAACACAACAATTTTGGTAACAAATAAAAATGATAATAAAAGCATTAAATGAATGAATCAAATATAGAAAGCAATGTGAAAGCTCGGGGCCTAGAGGGTTGGCTTGGTCGCTTTGATTTACTGTCCCCCACTGAAAATCAGTTATATAACTGAGTGGGTAGACTCTAAATACAATTTATTTTGTTTATTTATTTATTTATTTATTTATTTATTTAGTTAAACAAAACAAAATGTAGATTGCACACCTTACTGAATTTAATTTTACCCGTGCTAGTTATGCCGGTCACTAGTTGCTTGCCTACTGCTTACTAATTGCCTACTAATTGCCTGCTCGTCTGTATGGTATCGGCGCCCACAGGGTTGGCTTGTTCTGCTTTAAATTTAATGTCCCCCACTGAAAATCAATAATGTGACAAAGTGTGAGTATAATCCAAATATGAATGTATTCATTTGTATTTATTTATTTAATTAATTTGAGCTGAAATTTGAGGTTGTGTCCCTTGCTGTTTTATAGTAATATATCATACGGTTTCAGCCAATATGAATTTTGTTCATAATTACGAATAAGTTGTTTGTGTTTGAGGATTATTAAGTTTTTTTAAACGGTAAATGTAGTGTTTTAGTTGATGAAATGGTTGTTTTAAAAGTGTTCTTACCGAGAACCATGTTAACGACGCTGAAGACACCGACGGCGCTATGATGTTGAAATCTGGACACTATTTTGTAATAACAGTATTTTGATATAAGAATATTTACCAGTCTGGTTGTTGATAGGGCCTTTCCATACAAGATGAAGACAGCATTGCATTGCAAGTTTTACAAATTCTATTATTGTTGAACTGTATTATTAATTCCTTTCCAGTAAAAATAAAAACGTCGCAATAAATAATTATGATCATAAAATTATTAAACAAGACAAAACCAATTGTAAAATATTGATAACGCTTATGGTTTTCATTAATGAGATTAATTTGTTCATTTATAGTTCTTTGACCCAAAATATTCAGACTCTTATAAAAATTACCTATTTTTCTATTGGTATAAAATGTAATAAAACTCAGAATATACAATATTATTTTTTAGAACAATCACTATTTTTTTTTCTTTGGGTTGTACCAAATCAGACTACTATACCTTGTGTCGACCCAAGTAACACTCTGTCAATCATCAAACTGAAAAGACGCAGGTTGTATTGAGGCCTCCCGCCTTCTTTGTTGAAACTAATGTAAAACGCAACCACTTCTAAATCTTCATGTTCGAGCAAATTAGTGGACACTCAGTTATATAAAAGGGGACGTTCTCAAATACAGGCTGGTACAGATTCCAAAGAGGTCCATGTGGTTTGAAACTGTCAATACGGGTCAAGATGGACAGGCCATTACAGGTAATGGGGATTATTTACATTTGTATTGTGCACAAAACCACCAGTTCCCTTTCACTTAGATGATTGACAGAGTGTTACTTGGGTCGACACCAAGGTATAGCTGATCACTAAGCGTCGCAGTTACGCGGGCAACATCGTTTCTAGGAAGTAATTTTCTTGTTGCACAATGCGCATTGCACTGCAGAAGGTTCAGGGTTCAAATCCCGCTACAGGGAGAAGATTTTTAACGTATGATGTAGACAACCAGTTCTATGGTTTAAGATTTTGTAACGGTGACTTTGGATCCGTCTAGCAACTATATAAATTCTAAGGTTGTTCAGAAATATAGGCTTATTGATTATGTTGCTGTCCGTGGCCGGAATCGTGTCCAGCTTGATTGATCGGTGTATTCTATTTAAAATACTGATCTCTAGTTTGGTCATTGTTCGCTCATGGATGGTGTCGGTGCCAACTGGATTGGATTTTAATTAGAAATGAAAGTATCAAATCTTAAAGATCCCCATTGACAATCAGTTATGTTAGAGTACTCTAAATACGAATTTATTTGTTTTATTTATTATATAATCATGGAACAAAATCTTGTTGAGAACTGATACACAACAGGTCAAAGTTATGATAAAACGGAGTTAAGCCCCACCTTTCTGAGTGTCAAAACACATATAAAAATTCAATCTTTTCAAATTTTCATTAATCTCGGGGTTAACATTTTTATAATAGTATTCTTCGGTCTAGCTCAGCCGGAGACGTAGAAGACAGAGAAGCTACGCAACAAAAGTTCAGCATATAAAAGACAACAGAACAAAAAAAAGAAGTTAATTTAGATTGGAAGGAAAGAAAACGTTAAGCTTTCATGATTAAATATATCGGAATCAAAACAGAAAATACAGATCACAGCTTAAGTTATTGATATCTAGTTCTACCTAAGCTGATCAGCGATTCCTATTATTTGGATAAAATATCCCTATTATAATCATGTACTTTATCTTCACAATAATAATTTATTACCTTACAATAATAACAATAACATATTATGTATGTACTCATCGTTTACTGGAGATGTACTCGATTAGGGGACAGAACCCTCGCTTGCTCTCCAAACAGTCCTTGGTTCGAAGAATGCAGATCAAGGTAAGTTCTTCACGTGACGGTCTCGTAGCGCAAAATTCACTTAGCATAACAAACTTCCTAGTTTGCCAGCTGTATCTCGGACGTCAATGTGTAATCCTTCTTACAGATGGTTCTTTACGATGCGAAACGAGTATTCCTTCCTCTTGTCAGTTTTGTATATTCGTTGTATTACGTATTTGATTATTGTCTGTCTCAGACATCTTGATTTATAATGTATTTGGTCAATGCGCACATTAATGTCACCGAACTAACCACATCCGCAACTCTTTCTACAAACGTAATAGCTTAAAATGCTCGTCGCATTATTGACTATTAATTGGTGTTGCTTTCAGACACCGGTACTCGTTAAAACACTGCTTTTACAACTCTTTTCGGACAGTCTACAACTAGCTAGACGCCCTCCAAACTCGTCCCACCATTTCTCTTGTCTTCTTCAACAAACCATTTTACATCCGGTTTGTAAAAACAATCACAACAATAGCCACCGCTTTCAAAATTGCACTGAAATAAATCAAATAAAATTCCAGAAGGCTTATGAATCACACTGTTGCCTGGTAATTCAAAATATTGGCGGCAACTTAGAAAAAGTGAGTTGAATAAGTAGGCGGCAAAGTTGGCTCCGCTACAAAGTGAAGAAATATAAGTTTGAGGAATACCAAGAATCAAAGTGTGGGTGTTGCCGGGTTGGCTGCAATGTTTAGAGTTTCTCTCTTTTCAACATTTTACTAGGTTTCCCATAAACTAAAAATGAACAAAACTTTTTTCTTCGAATAAATGAAAAAATATAAATAAAAAACAGAAAATAATTTTGGAGGTGTTTGCAAAACTTTTTACACATCTTTGCAAAAAATCGGCCCCTGTTTGGCTTCATACGACTGTATCAATAGATGGAGGGATAAATGGGCGAGAATCACCCACGCTCTCTATACGTCAGATTTGTTTCATAAAAATCACTTTCACTTTCATGCTTTTCAAATTACATGGAAAGAAGTAGAAAGTTTCTTTGCTCTTTTCACCCCGACAAAAATAGTTATTTCTCGTGCACAGACGGAATCAGTCCCCAAGTCGCACATATTTTCGTGTGATTCATCAAAGTCAATAAAAACGGTAATTTTTGGTCGAAATAAAAAAATATGTTTGACGAAACAAACAAAACAAGAAATGCACGAGGATTGGTAACGTCATTCTAAAATATATGCAAATCTGGATCGATGAAAAATGAGGGCTTCGAAAAGTACGAACGTAGTTCGGCTCGAACATAGCATTCCCATGCTGATTTGGTTGAGATTTTCAGTCGTTAGGACAGTTTGAGTATATTAGTCACACAACGGTTTGAGTGCAATAGGTTTGCCATAACGTTTGCTTTATATACAGTTACAACGGGTATATTGAGATTTACCCTTAAAAGTAGAATTAAAATGTGTCCAGAGGAGAGAACGCTTTTACTCCATTAAATGGCAGAACTTGATTTGGAGTTCGGTGTTTTGGCCTTCTGCCATTCAGCTGTTGATTAAAGATGTAATTGGATGAGCGTAGCGAGCGAAGTGAAGACTCCATTCTATTACACTGGAGAAAAAAATTTGGAATGTTTTTTTTTCGTTTGTATTTTTGTGTGACTGTTAACACGATTCCGGCTAAACGATACTCCAAATGAGATGAAATTTTCTGAAGGCCATCGAAATCTTTCAACTTAGAACTGCCACGTTTTTGAGCGCAATCGAAAAATTATTTCTTATTTAAATCGCAATTTTACGATTTTTTTAAAAAATTCTTCGACTTATTACACCTACATGCTTTATCCAATTGTAATGATTTTTGCACAGATTCTTTATTTTATTGGATGAGCGTAGCGAGCGAAGCGAAGATTCCATTTCACTACACTGGAGAAAAAAATCCGGATTTTTTTTTTTGTATTTTTGTGTGTCTGTTAACACGATTCCGGCTAAACCGAAACTCCAATTGCATGAAATTTTATGGAGACCTTCGAAATCTCTGAACTTAGAACTGCCACGTTTTTGAGCGCAATCGGGAAATTTTTTCTCATAAAAAACGCAATTTTACGGGTGTTTTCTTTTTTAAAACAATTCTTTGACTTATAACACCTACATGCTTTATCCTATTGTAATGATTTTTTCACACAACCTTAATTTTATGAATTTATATATTCGTGTGAAATTTGAGCGCAATCGAATAATTATTTCTTATAAAAATCGCAATTTTTCGTTTTTTAAAAAAAAATTACGATTAATTTAAAAAAAATTTAAGTTTATTTTTTATTAAATTTAATTTAATTTAAAAAAAACTTAAACTTAGTAATAATTTTTTCACAAAACACCAAAAAATCCGCATAACACAAATGGCAGCTCAATGCACCAATTACGCTCATCCAACAACGCGGCGGGACTTAAGCGTTTTCCTAGTGAATAAATATATTCGTGTGAAATTTGAGCGCAATCGAAAAATTATTTCTTATGAAAATCGCAATTTTACGATTTTTTTCGATTTTTTAAATTTCTTCGACTTATAACACATACATGCTTCATTCAATAAAATAATTTTTCACATAACTCTCATTTTATGAATACATATATTCGTCTGAAATTTAAGTGAAATCGAAAAATAATTTCTTATGAAAATCACAATTTTACGTTTATTCAGTTTAAAAATTACGCTCATCCAACAACGCGCCTGACAAAGCGTTTGCGAAGCTTTTATGTTACGTATCGTGACGTTAGACGGGTTGAATTGTTTTAAACGAGGAAACTTCACAAACGCTTTTCAGGCGCGTTGTTGGATGAGCGTAATTGGTGCGTCGTGTGTTTTGCAGATTATCTGTTGTTCTGTGAAAAAAATAATTACAATCCTGTGAAAAATGTAGGTGTTATATTATGTCGAAAAATTTTTTTAAGCGAAAAAAAGCGTAAAATTGAGATTTTCATAAGAAATAGTATTTCGATTAAGCTCAAATTTCACACGAATATATCTATTCATAAGATTAAGGTTCTGTTAAAAAATTATTACAATCGGATAAAGCATGTAGGTGTTATAAGTAGAAGAAAGTTTTTTAATCGAAAAAGAGCGTAAAATTGCGATTTTCATAAGAAATAATTTTTCGATTGCGCTCAAATTTCCCATGAATATATTAATTCATAAAATAAAGGTTCGTTGAAAAAAAAATTACAATCGAATAAAGCATGTAGGTGTTATAAGTTGAATAAATGTTTTAAGATTTTTTTTAAATCGCAAAAAAATCGCAAAATTGTGATTTTAATGAGAAATAATTTTAAGATTGCGCTCAAAAACGTGAAAGTTCTAAGTTCAAGATTTCAAAAGGCCTCCAAAAAATTTTATTCAATTGGGGGCGGTTTAGCTTAAATGGTTAACAAACATCAAAAAAAAGACAGAAAAAAAAAAAAAAAACAAAAAAAAATTCATACTTTGCGTTTTCAAAAATAATTTTCGATGCGCTAAAAAACATGGCAGTTCTGTGTTCAAGTTTTAAAGATTTCCCGGGAAAAATTTACCAAATTAAGTTCGGTTTAGCCGAATCTGTTACAAACACACAAAAATCAAACAGATTTCGCGCCGTTTATTTTTTTGGTATTTTCTCGCTTTGTTTAGTGCTTTTTTCATTGTATTTGTTTTTCATCTTTTCTTTTGGGTTTTTTACCATGCTTTTCCCCGGGTTTTGTCAGTGATTTGTCAGCCAATCACTTTTCGTTTTTGTTTATTTCCGTTTGCATTCATTTATTTCATCTCTAGGTTGTACCGTCTAGCTGTCGTCTCTGAAGGTCGCTACGCCTGTTTCACTCTCCCCCGATATGGGCAAAACCAGTTCATTCTCTCGTACCCCCTGCCTACTTTCGAGTGCGTTTTTCCCCACGCGAAATAAAAATTTCTCTGAACAATTTTTCCCGTTTTTTCTTACTTTTACAACGGGCCCGTCTATTTACCCTTTCCTACCCCCCTCGACGCTGACACACTGACGTCGCGACGCACGGACGCAAGAAGTTCGCCAACATCCGAACCTCACGCGTCAGGGGCAACCATCCATGCGGGAAAGTATTCTGCCAAAATATGAAAGTTCTCTTCTGCATTTTATTTCCTGTTTCCCCTTCTCTCTTATCTCTATTAAAAACTAATTACGTCCACTTAAAACCCGGCATGGGCACCGGCCCTAAACAAGTTGGTCCTACGAACCGGTAAAATTTTGTTTCTTTCATTTGGATTTTTTCATTTGTCTTCTCATTGTTTTGTATTTTTCGCTAAAGTTCTGTTTTTTTTTTGTATATCTCGTGCTTTTTTCCCCGTTCTCTGGCGCACGATATCTCTCGCGGATATCCTTTTGGTTCTTTCTCAGGCATTCGACGTCTATTTTTTTTTGCATAATTTTTTTCTCGTTTTCTTTTTTGTTGTGTTTTTTCTCTGGCTCTAAAAGAACATATTATATAGTGTTTTTTTCTTGTTTTATGCTCTCGTCTCGCGTGATTTTTACACGCATCTTTTTCGCTCATACACTGTTTGAAAATACGTGTAAATTTCTAACTGCTTTTTCTTCCTTGTGTTCACTCATTGCTTGGTTTATTATTGTCTCGTGCCTGTGTGTTTATTTAATAAACCGTGCTCACTGTTTTGAATTTTTTTCCTTCCGTGTTTTTTGTCATTTGTTCCCCTTTTTGTACTTGTCCCTACGTTCACCAGGGAAAGATTTTAAAAGCACAAAAAAATTTTGGTAGCTCGTCGGAATTTGTTTTTGCTAGCGTTCGAGAACACACGACCCCTTTCTCCAAAATCAAACCCTTTGATGTCGTTCGTGTAGGCCTGGGTTTCGACAAGCTCTCTGCTTGGATCGTTTTTTCAAGACATCCAACTGCCCAATTTTGGGATATTAACACGCGTTAAAAGCCCGGGCGAACCCCCCAAAAATCGACAAGGTAAAGACAGTTTTGAGACTTTTTCTCTATGCAGCAAAAGCTGGTTCCTCGGGGCTGTCAATTTGGACTCAGCCCGTCAGTGTGACTCAATCCGGGGCTGCCCCCATTTTCTCTTAAAATCTCACATCTCTCTACGTCATGACCCCTAATTTTTCGCGGGGTGACATTTGAAATACCCCCGAGTTCTACCCCTTTCAGTCTCTGATCGACAAAAAACACATCGTTAGGTAATGGCAGAAGTTGCATTACCTCAAATCCTCGTTGCCCCAAAAAAGCTCTAGCATTTCTCCGAGTTTCAAATCTGTGAGGAAAGTTTCCCTCTGGCTTAAATGCGTTATCTCACTTATAAAAACAAGAGACTACTAGGCAGCGTCTATGTTCAGAAGATACTAAAATTTGTTCTCTAAAGACTTCGCCCTATAAAAGGACTTCAAAGCTTCCTCAAAGTCCACGTAATTGGGTTGAAGCTTTGAAAGCACTAGTTTTCCCGGATTTAGGCGATTTTCGCTGCTATTTTTATCGTTATCCAATCTAGATCCCTCTTCTCGGAAAGCTTTCAAATAAGCATTGTTCAACTCAGCCCCGATTATAATTTTTAATCGATTTTTTGGAACAACAGCCCTCGCACTATGGGTTTTGTGCTGTCGGAAAAAATTAAAACTATGTCACCGAAGGTTCTCATCCCTCAAAGAAAGTTAATTTTTTTTCTATATCGCCGCACCTTTCGAACTCTAGTACGAGACACTTAGTCAGACTCATCTCGGCTAATGTGGCCCCTCCCCTTTTGCGTGCCCTCCGCAAGTCAACACACATTTGTATCTGCGATGTTTTTCGAGGTCAAGCTGTCAATGCCTATGACATTGCGACTTTTGAAACGTTTTTTTTAATTGCAGGGGGGGCCACATGCGTTCTAAATGGCGCAAAAAGTTCGTGTTCTGGTGCCGTAGCAACAAAACCATTAAATGTTCACACGGACTCCCCCCCCTCCCTGTTGAGGAAGTGAATCCACCTCGGGCCCAAGTACAGCCGCCTCAAGCTCTCTCATTAAAGTCCGGGCTTCAAATCCACGCAAAAAACGCCTTTTTGGGCACGATTCGCGCGCTCATCAGCGATGCAAAAGGGTTTTGCCCCCCTTTCCGTGCGGTAATAGACTCGGGGTCACAGATCTCAGCCATCACAAATCGCTAGTGAAAAGGTTGGTTTTGAAGATCCAACCTGCCACTTCACAACTCTCAGGTGTTGGATGCCATCCCTCGGGTTCTCGGGACTGTACTTTGGGTCGCACCCCGTCGCTCTACTCAAACGTATATCGATTTTAAATGCACACGTTCTCCTCTATTCCCGGGCAATCTGCCTACGTCTTCGGTGTCCATTGAGTCTTAAAAAGTTACGTGATCTTGATCTTGCGGACGATCGTTTCAAGTCCGGGCGCTTTTGGATTTCCTCATCGGCGCAGATCTCTACTCAACATTCTATGCAAGAAGGGTGACCCCGTCCGTGGTAGTGGCCAGCCGCACTAAACAGGTCTTGGGAGGGTGTTTTGGGCCCAGTCAACATTTACAAACCGTCCTCTGAGCCCTCATGTTCCTTGTTCACGGTCCCCAACCCCCCTTTTGGAGAGCACGCCTGTTTTTTTTTCTGCGAGTCAAAGAAGTGTCTCGACCCACCTCATCAACCACTGGATTTTTCCCTCGCTGAAAGCATTTTCTTCATACTCACTCTCGCGACACCTCGGTCGCTCTCCGGTTTTTCTCTCCCCTTTAACCCTATTGTAAACGCCAGGTTATAACGCAACGTCGCTCTTCAGAACTTTCATATCCGAGCGTCGACTGAAACGTGACCCTCCGTCCAATCAAGACTTTCGTCGCCGATGGGAAAAAGTCGAAATTCTCGTGGCAACTCTCCCACCAGTTTGACCAGTACGGTTTTTGAGAGAACCCCCGCTGATTTTGCTTCGCGGGGGGTCTCCCCTTAGAACCTTTTGGGCACCCTTTGTGGTCAAAGGGTCCCCGTTCATGCGTTTTCCCCCCTTTCCCCGTGGCCCTCCGGGCACCTCGTTCGACCCCCCCCACGGGCGTGCCCGAGTTTTTTTTTTAAACCCTCCCCTACTGTCTTTATCAGTCTGACCCCGTCGTTGAACCCCCCTTTTGTTTTAACGCAAAATTTTTTTACTCTCTTTAAAAACGAAGCGCGGTTTTGGCCATGTGGTGGTTTTTTAAGGGTTCTTCTTGCCCCCGCGCAACCTTCCTTTTCCCACCGGGCCCCTTTCCCTTTCCCTCTGAGCTTGATGACGCAATGAATTTGTTTGGCGGCTCACTCAGAAGCTTACACCCCACGAACTTAAACGTCTTGGGCAACAGGGCCCCTTTCTTTTCGATCTCCCCTCTCAACGTTCATCGACCCCCGCGGGTTTTTCAGGGGGGCGGGCAGATTTCACAAACCCCTTTCTCCCGAAGAAGCTTGTCACCCCCTCTTGCTCCCAAAAAGGGCATCTTTCCTCACTCTTGTGTGACAGTTTTTATCGCATTTCATTGCACTCTGGTCCTCGACCGTTCAAGCCCTCACCAGCAACACTACTGGATTATGTCCTGCGAGGTCTACTCCGACAAAGTATTCGAGTTGCTTAACGGTTAAATTTCGCGCCAAACCTGTTCAGCCTCTCATGGGTGATCTTCCTGAATCTCCCTGCTCAGCCTTCACGCGCTTTTCTCAAGTCGGGAGATTATCAGGCCTTTTTTCTGTGAAACAGTCTCGCCAAACGCCCCCCTCACCAAAGGGTACCATGTCTTTTTTATTTTTATGGCTACTAAGGTGTCCATTTTGGGGTTGGTCCCGATCTATCCACAAACGTTCCTGGCTTGTTTAGAGCTTTCTTGCTCGTCTGGCCTTCCCGGGTCACATTTATTCCACTGTGGTCGTAATTAGTGGGGGGTTGCTGCCCCTACTCTCCGCGAGGTTCATGCCTTTCTCGCTCTGTCCAGACATCAATTTTTGATGCACTCCCCCCTGCCGTTAGTGGCATTTTAACCCTCCCTACCCCCCAATTTCGGTGGCCCCTGGGAAGCCGGGGTTAAAAACCGCAAAGTTTTGCTCTTCCCCGATCAAGGACACCCCTCACACCTTTTAGAGTTTGCCACCCCCTTCGGGTATTGAAGCCCTGCTAAAAAAGTCGCCCCCTCTGTGCCACTTCTTTTACCCCGCCCAGGGCCCCGCTATCTTAGCCTCGCCACCTGCTTATTGGCACCACTCTCTTAGCACCCCAAAACACGCTTTTGGCCACCGATGCGTCACCCTCTCTCGCTGGCATCGTGTCCGTCAATTTCACCAAACGTTCTGGATCGTTGGTCTACTGATATTTGCATACTCAAATGCAAAGGGAAAGTGGATTCGCGCTGTCCTAAACTCAAAACTTGGCGACGTGGGGTTTTTGTTTTTGGAACCCTTTGTACTCCTCTATCGTGGGCCCCTCGGCCGAGTGTACAACGTGCCCCAGCACGGAGGCACAGTTAGAGTGGTTTTTGTCCGTACTACTAAGGGGGTGTTTTTCCCGCCGGTAAACAATTGGGTTACCCCCCCCCCCCTTAGTTTTTTCGTTTTGGACTTGTTTTTTTTTATTTGTAGTTTATAGTTGTTCTCTCTTGTGTTACTTAAAAAATTTTCATTTTAGGGGGCGGGTTTTTTCGCGCCGATTATATTTTGGGATTTTCGTCGCTTTGTTTTGCTTTTTTTCATTTATTTTATTTTTATCTTTTCTTTGGTTTTTTCTCGGTGCTTTTGCCCCGGTTTTTTCATGTGATTTGGTCGCCCCAATCCTTTTTTTTTGTTTATTTTCCGTTTGCATTTATATTATCATTATCTCTCGGTTAGTACCGTCTAGCTGTCGCTCTGAAGGTCGCTCGCCTGTTATCACTCTCGCCCGTATATGGGCATAACCAGTTCATTTCTCTCGTCTCCCTGCACTACTTTCTGATCTGTCTTTGCCACTCTGAATATAAATTCTCTGAACAATTTTTCCGTTCTTTTTTCCCCCTTTCTCTTACAATGGCCAGCTCATTTACCCCTTTTCCCATCCCCCTCGAGTCTGACCACTGACGTCGCGACGCACGCACCAAGAAAATTTAACAACATCCGAACCTCACGACGTCAGGGGCAACCAGTCCATGCAGGAAATATTCTGCACAACATATGTAAGTTTCTTCTGCATTTTATTTTCCTGGTTTTTCCTTGCTTCTTATCTCTTTAAAAAAAATAATTACGTCCACTTAAAAACTCGGGATAGGATCTCGGCCCAAACACAGAAAAAAAAAAAGAAAAAAAGAAATCTTTTGGTCCCTTTATAAATTGACAGGGAACAAAAGAAAAAAGAGTGTAGCAAAACCTCATTGACAGGAAAAGGGTATCCTACCCCCCGTCTAATCCGACATTTGCTGTTTGGGGTTACAGAAAAAATTTGTCGTGAACGAGTAGATTTTTCCAGTGAAATTGGGAAGTTCAAAAATTCAAATGAAAAAGAAGGAGAGGATCTCCCCCTGCAAAGGTAAATAATGAAGAAGTCTTTAGCAATTAAACGCCTTAAAAATAAGCTCGACACCACTTCAAAATTCCAGCATATATTTTAAGAAATGCGCATCAATATCGGATTATTAGCGTATTAATTTTTTCCCTTTCTTTCTTGTAGTGATTTTACAACAAGCTACAATTGGGCCCCAAGGGGAACACCTATTTTATAAGGGTAAAGGTTAAAAGAGTGATAGAATTTCTTTTCCGACCCAATCAACTCTTCCAATTGTAGGAAAAATTTCTGAAAATATTTTGCACTGATTTTTTACATAAGTATGCATCTAAGGTTTAAGTGCAAACCAGCATGGTTTCGGGGAAAAGGGAGATCAACGCAAAGTGCCTTCTAGCATTTCCCCATTTTTTCTATAAAGGGGGTTGACAAAAGGAAAGGTTAGTTTGGGGCTGTTTTTTTTGATCTTAGGAAAGCATTAGATTCAGTACCTTTCTTACCTCTTTTAATTAAACTAAAAGCCAGGTATAACATAAATCCTGATTTGTTATCAATATTGGCGCATTACTTTTTAAAATGAAAAATGTTTATAAATCTTGCAAAATATAGTTTAAAAATATTCAATATATTTTGTGGAGTACCACAAGGATCAATATAAGGACCCCTTTTATTTATTCTTTACATCGATGATATATCTACTATAATAGGAGGAATCAGTTTTTAAACGAGTGAGCGCAGCGAACGGAGTGATCTCCATTCGACTTAAACGGCCCTTATTCTGTTATTCTGCGTGTGTGTACGTTGAAAATCAACCGAATCGCTGAACAGATTGCGCTGAAATTTTAAACAGACATCCGGTACGAGTTATTTGAGAACTGTTAACAAAATCAGCTAGATATATTGCGATTTAAACCTACAATAAATAAAAATAAGATTTTTTAAAATATCGGTATAGCAATTGTTTAGATTTTCCATTTGTAAAATAGGCCACAGCCTGCGATATAAAATCAATTCAGATAGTCGCTACTAGGGAAACGCCAAAGTCGTTGTTAGACGAGTGAGCAGCTATGTGTTGAGTACCCGGAAACGTTCCCTTTGCTCCTCCTACCTAAGGCCTCCCTAGCCTGTCACAGGCTAGAGTGGCGCATTGGCATTATGGCCTTACAGTTGACGCGCCCTTATACCAACTAACTCAAAACCCTATTAATTATACCTATCTAATTATTATGATCAAACTTAAATGCAAATGTTCCCGGGTACTCAACACATGGCTCAATCACTCGTCTATCAACGACTTTGGCGTTTTCCTAGTATTTTATATGCTGATGACTTGGTCTTTTATTTAGAAGGTGTAATGGAATCATACTACGTTAAAAAGGGGCGTAACCTCAAACTAATTGCAACAGAATTTTTTGTTCGTGATTAATGTTTACCATGATGAAGTTAACATAACTGAAAAAGTTTACTCAAATCTGAGCCGCCATTTTGTTTTTATGAATTTTTTTGTCAAATTTGAATATATTTTGTTATCGGCTATACATAAAGCTTTTTACATGCAAACAATTTTTTAAATTATTTTTCAACGTGTTCTGCATTATGAAAAAAGTTATCAAGTTGACATAATTAACCAATAAAATTAATAAGTATTTAAAATCATATTAATCAAATATTTAATCAAGGCACTCAAGCTGACAATTATACTGTAAAGATCAAAGTTTTTAATTTTTTTGTAAATTACCATGTATTGACGGTTTGAAGTGTGCCCAGAATGAAGTATTATTGCATTATTTAATACATAATTAATGAATTAATAAGTCATATGAAAATATTTAAATACTCCACTTTATTGTTACAAACTTTAAAACCTAAATAACCATGTATTGTAATCTTTGAAGCAAATAATCTTATTGCATAGAACCTACGATAGAGTATATACAATTTAAAATCAAAACTTCAAACGGGGATCGAGCCCGGGTCTCGGTTAAGTGGGAGACCTGAGTTTATACTCCGGGATGGATCTTACATTTATTTGTCTTTAACAACAGATTAATATCAACCCGCAAGTGTCAGGTAACTCAAACTAAACAATTAAAAACACATTCATCACAATTTAAAACAATACAAATACGTTATACAAATCATGAAATATACATGAAAAAGTATGATAAAGTTTAAATTATACAATAAGTTAATAAAAGACAAGGTTGCAAAGCTATGCGCGCGCTCTCTTTTCGAGGGGTGGCTCTTATTTCGAACTAGCTTTCAAGCGATTTTTGATGAGGTGGACGAGACCATGTTAACTACTGTGAGCCAACCAGATATGTCGTAGATGGTGGTCATTTGTTACATCGACTTCCTTGGCCATCTAATCCCATTACTTATAACGATATATGCCAAATGTACGTTAAATATGTCAACCGACGATACGGCAATGCAATTGTTGTATTTGATGGCTACGAAGATGGTCCGTCTACCAAAGACACAACCCATTTCAGACGGTCTGGAGGAGCCATTTGGGGCAACAATAATGTTTGATTCTACTATGACCGTTCCTCTAAAGAAAGACAAATTTCTTGTTAATAAATCAAATAAAACAAGGTTTATTGATCTACTTAGCAATCACCTTGTAGAAAGTGGTTGCACTGTCTTAAGGGCTAAGGACGACGCCGACGTGTTGATAGCCACAAGCGCTATAAAGACAGCACAAGATGCAACCACTATGTTATTGGTGATGACACAGATTTGATCGTTCTGTTGTGTTATTACTTTAATAAAGTAAGTCCGTTGTACAATGTGTTCTTCACATCAGAACCAAAGTCGGCAACAACAAAAAACAAACATTGGGACATTAAAAAAACAACTAAAACTTAAGGTGTTCAGATTTGCGAAGGATTACCATTCATTCACGCTATGACAGGATGTGGCACCACATCCAGACTGTTTGGAGTTGGTAAAGCGTCTGCCTATCAGAAGTTCAAGTCAGACATTAACACATTTTCAGAAGTTTTTAATGACGAATTTGTTCAGAAGAAATCGTCAGTCGAAATGGGTGAAAGGACAATTGTTAGATGATACAATGGAAAACCACACACACTTTTGAACGAATTACGACTACACAAATTTACTGAGAAAGTGGTTATGGCCAGCAAAGCTATCCAACCTGAAACATTACCACCCACTGAAGCTGCCGCTTCGTTTAACAGCTTACGAGTTTACTATATGGTCCAAATGTGGATAGGAAACACATCGTTGCAGGCAACTGATTACGGTTGGAGACTGAAAAATGGCGTTCTAACAGCAATCTACACGGACAAACCAGCAGCACCCGACCATCTGTTGGCTATCATAAGATGCAATTGCACCACTAACTGTTCATCTTTACGATGCAGTTGTAAGAAGCATGGACTGGATTGTTCGACCGGATGTGGTCAATGCAGAGGCATCGAATGCTCTAACTCTTTACCACTGGACATTGATTTAGATGGATAGGTAGGTAATATGTAAGTAATGCAAAATTAGTAAAAGTATGCTAATGGCGGCATTTTAAAGATCGCGTCTCCTGGCTTTTGGTTGCAGATGTTGGTGACACGATTGGATTGGATGACCTGGCTAGTGAAAAATCCTCCATGCCAAACTAACATTTTGTAATTTTTATAATCTAATATTAACGCCACTTCAAAACGCTCTTCATAGATATCCATATTGACAGGGTCGAGTACATTACTTTCTTAATTAGTTTATTATGTAAAGTTAATTAACTTTAATTTGTTTTATAATATTATATTATGAAACCATGGTTTGACCTGCATCTAAGAATACATTTTTAAAAAAATGATTAAATACAGTTGTGCAAATTATTTTAATTATCAATATGTACTGGAAATGTTCCGTGACAAAATTAATTATGTGATTAATAATTACCATTACATTATATTGTAATGGTATACGATCCCACTCAAACGAATATGAGGTTTGCCAAAAATTTGGAACACCATATCAAGGATATAGTCAAATTGTGTATAAAAACATCAAATTTTACTGTCCCCCAATGAAAATCAGTTATATAACTGAGTGGGTAGACTCTAAATACAATTAATTAATTTATTTTATTTATTTTAAACTTCGTGGAGGAAACGATGCCGAACGTGATCTTAATTTTTCTGTTCAATCTTGAAAACCATTACCATTACAATACTACAAAAATCTTGACTATGAATTATAGTAAAATTATTAAAATATATTATTCATATTATTTGATTAGATGCATTCTATACGAACACGGTTAAAACCGGAGCCAACATTTTGTGCGGACATATTTTACTTCCATGTGTACATATACACATTATTAATTTGTCTGAACTAAAATAAGGTAATTAAGAATATCGTTTGTAAATGATTTTTTCATCCTGCTGTGCACGGTTAATTTGTATTATTAACTTACTTCACGGTGTATATTTTGAATGAAACGTGGATTGCACTTTCAACTCCACAGTGATTAAATGCGAAGATGGGAGATTCATAAGTATAGTGTGCAAGTGTATAATATAATAGTTTAATAGTGAGATCATTAATAAACAAATTTGGTCACACTACGTCCTAAGTAAATGTGTTTTCCATGCCGTGGATTGAACCCTAAATATTGTCTTCGTTTTATTCGTCTTCGCTTTGATTGTAGATGTTGTAAAGCACTATTTTTGCAACGACAGAACAGATGTTCGACGAAGAATATTGTGTGTTAAGTTGGGGTTAATTATATTTTGATGCGATTTCACAGTCTTCTTCTCAGTTTCTATTTATTGCATTTTGTGGTAAAAATCTGTTACTGAAAGACAACACCCGAAGACGGGCATGCATTGCACCCTGAGCAGATTTCCCATGAACAATTATTATTATACTCCTGAAAAACTTGACGCACATGGTCGATGGCAATTAGCCGATCTTTGAGTGAAATGTACGACATCCTTTTACTTGGAATGCATTTTATTTTTAATATTGCCGGCTAGCCAGAGCTAATGCAGGGTCAACGCCATTCTCGACTAGAGATTCTCTAAAAATCAAGCAAACATTAGGTAAAAGAAATAATAATTATGCACTTTTAACGTAATCTTTATAAAAGTTAAAAGCAAAATCAACGGCTTGATCATAATTTGTTGTTTCTGTGGTCTTGATTGCTCCCTGAATTATTTTTCACTAATGTAACTCAGGTAAAAATTTTTTGTTTATGGTATCTGGAATTTACCGCGAAGAGATCTACAATGCCACTGACTCTTGACCGAATAATCACAGCGATTTTCCGTATTAACGTGGAAGAATTTGATTTATTATTTTTGTTATTTTTATTTTATTAATAATATTTATGTCCTGAACTTCACCACAGAGAAAACAGTGTATATTCCAATAAAATTGTGCTCTTTCCGCACGTGTTGTGCGATTTGGCGGGGCTGGAATATCGTCAACAGTGTCAGCTTTTCTCTTGGTTGCAATTCTTGTTCCTATACACAAACCGTAGAAGTTATATGGGAAGTCGCATTATTTATTTTTTATGCTTCACGATTTTGTGAGTGGCTTCATCATTTCGTTCTCGGCAAGCCGATAAAATAGTTTTCAAAGTCCTTTGGCGGCTAAAACTGCAGTCAATTCATTAAGTAATAAAGGTCAATTTTCCCGTTACAAAACACTCAGCTTATTTTACTCGTCGGTTTAGGGGTAGTTTATTGGTTAATGGGATACAACCATGAAACATTAAAAAAACATTCACTGGAGAATTCATACAAACAAAACATTGTGCATTGTAATGGATAAATAATATAATATTATTACTATCCCATTATAAATGAAGACGGGCATGTCTTGAGACATTTAAATTCACATTATTTATGCATATTAGGGTGACAAATGTATATATAAAGTAATAGAAAACCACAATTAAACTAAGGCCTTTTTTTTGTGTGCAGTCAGTGCCGAGACGTTTAAATAGCATCTACACTAGAGTCGACACCCACTATAATACACTAAAATATTCACAATAAGATAAGGTACACGAATTACACTTGCACAAGCGATTCAATAAACAAACGGGAACGGAGATATTGCGAAGGATATACCAAAGGCTAGATAAAAAACAACACTGACGATGATGAATTAATCCACTAAGACATTTCGAGATGATGAGACATATGCTGTGGGAAGAAAAAAAATACCTTATGATGCCGCATAAGGTATTAGGCATAAGTTATGCGGGATTCGAACCCACGTCCTCATAGAGCCATATGCTTCGGACCAGCGCCCTAATCGTTTAGGTTGTTAATTATCAGTGCTCCATTATTGCCACCGTGAAGATAGCTACATAATTCTAGAACGGTGTTATCATTCATTCATGATGAAAACGAAAACATGAACAAAGAGGTAATCCAACAAGGGTGTCTTCCAATATTTGGTGTGCACGTGCAACATCCGAAATTAACATTACACAAACACACAGACAACAACCTACAAATACAAAGTAAAAATCTATTCTTCTTTGCTCTATGATTCATTATCATTGCTTCAAATTTACTTTTAAATTGTACAATTCCTAGCTTATTAAAATGGCTTCTAATATCATAAGAAATTGAATTCCAATAGGATACGCCTCTATATATAAATGACTTTCCAAATGCTTCATAATTTAATGTAGGAACTTGCAATTAGTTTATTAAAGAAGAATTTCTATCACGATCAACAATTTGAAAATATTGGGTTGAATACCTAAATACATACCTTTCCATACTTTGTAAGTATTTACCAGTAGGCTATACTTCATTCTTTCCTCAATCGTGAAGCAATCAGATTGTAAATCTTGGATCATAGGAATTGAATCAAACAGATGGACAATTCTCTTCTGAAGTACAACATATTCGGTAGAAGGTCTTACTGCCCAAACTACTAAACAATAATCAATAATAGAGTGAATAATATAAGAATCTACAAGTAACCTGAACCTCACATTCTCTCTATTACAAACCTCTTCATTCTACTTATAATTCCAATTGCTGCCCTTGTAGAAATATTTGGTTGCCAAATGGTTGCCAAGTGGTCACCAACAGATCACCAAGGCTTGTTTTTGATCGCCAAGTGGTTACCAAGTGGTTACCAAAGGCAGCCAACGATCACCAACTTTGCAATGCAGTATTTTGACTAAAAAACAACCTGTTGGTAACCATTTGGCTTCTTTTGGCGATCACTTGGTGAGCTAGTTGGTGACCTGTTGGTGACTACTTGGCAACCAGTTGGCAACCAAATATTTCTTCTAGGGTGATGATACATTATTACATACATATTCATAATGTTTCTTAAAATTTAAATTACAATCTAAGAAAACTCCAAGATATTTAAATTCACACACTCTAGAAATTAACTTACCATTACATCAACATCAAATGAATATCATTCATGTTTCTATCATTAGCCTTATGAAATAAAAATAAAATAAATATAAATAAATAAATAAATAAATAAAATTTGTTTTACTACAAATAATATCAAGTTCCTGAGTTTTAAACAATCATCCATCCGCTTTAGAACTTCTTGAAGACGTCTTACGATCTCTTCGACATCCACACCTTCTAAATAAAAGAAAAGTCATCAGCATATAAAATATAATTGATCCCAGACATAAGAGTAGGGATATCATCTATCTAGAGAATAAATAAAAGGGTTCTTATATTGATCCTAAGGGTACTCCACAAAAAATATTGAATACTTTTGAACTATATTTTGCAACATTGATAAACATTTTTCTTTCTTAAAAGTAATCCGCCAAAATTGATAACAAATAAGGACTTATGTTTTCCCTGGTTTTTAGTTTTATTAAAAGAGGTAAAAAAGGTACTGAAACAAATGCTTTCCTAAGATCAAAAAGACAGCTCCAACCTTACCATTCCGTTTGTCAATCCCTTTGTATATCAAATCTGTAAATCTAGAAGGGCACTTTGCGTTGACCTACCTTTCCTGAAACCATGCTGGTTTGAACTTAAACCTTCAGAATGCATCCACTTCATGTTATAACCTCATGTGCAAAATATTTTCAGTAATTTTCCCTACAATTGGAACTTAGAAGAGTTGATATAGGTCGATAAGAATTCCTAACACTCGTTTTACCTTTACCCTTATAATAGGTGTTACCCTTGCCAATTTCAGCTGTGTATTAAAATGAAACTATATAAGAGGTAGTAACTTTATAATAAGTTGACAGGTAACAAAGAGAAAAAGAGTATAGCATAGCCTTATTGGCAGAGAATGGGGTATCCTTTATCCCATTCTATAAATAACAAAATATATATGTTTGTACTTAAGACAGAATTAAAAAAGTGACTACACCGGGGTCACTTTTTTAATTTCTGTCTAAAGTAAAAACATAACAGTTTCATAGTCGCCTACTACAAAACCAAGGTTAAACATCAATATATATATACAAAATAAAATTTCAGCTGTGTTGGGAAATCACCTACAAGAAAGAAATGGGAAATTAGATACGATAATAATCCGACTATTGATACTCATTCTTGAATAGAATGCGTGGAATCACTCGAAGTGTTGCGGAGCTTTTAATTTTAAAGCGTTTAATTGTTGAAATGACTTTTTCATTAGTTACCTTTGTATGCGGGAGATCCTCTGCTTCTCTTCAATTTGAATCTTTAAACTTACCAATAATTTCACTGAAAAATCTATATAGTTCACAACAATAGTTTTCTGTTACAAACAGCAAAAATGTCAGGATTAGACGTGTAGGATATCCCATTCTCTGTCAATAAGGCTATGCTATACTCTTTTTTCTCTTTGTTACCTGTCAACTTATTATGCTGACGCTTATAAAAACGAATCTTAGTATTTACCTTATTTCTAACTTTCTTGTATTCCTCCTACGTTGACAACCTTCTCGAAATTCTGAGTTCTTTGCGCAAGTTGTCTCGCCTATGCATGGATTTCCTAATCTCTGCTGTTAACCATGGGTCTGGTTTACCTTTAACTTTTAATTTCAAGGGGTGTGCATGCTCATTTAGAGGTTCTACGACTGCTTTAACAAACATTTCTAATTTATCATCTGCACTTACCGCCATACCAATTTGGTGAATGTAACCACTTACGATATCTTCATTTACCTGCTTCCAATCAACATTCTTGTAATTTCTAGTATTTACAAATTTAGGAAGAAACTTTTGCTTATCAGTCTAACGAACACAATAAATTAATTCATGATCACTTAATCCTACACTTATAAGACCTGATTGAATAATATTTTCATTTTTGATTTACATAAACAAGATCAATTAAAGTAGCTGACCTATTATCAACCCTAGTAACAGACTTTATCAATTGTACCAATCTATGTGATATAGTGAGAAATTTGAAATTATTTACTGGTAATCTAGGTGCGCGGAAGCGCACCGGGCCAAGCCACGCGCGGCTCCGCTTCCACTAAGCGCCTATTACGGCACGCCTACATTAGCACTTAACACGGTGTCGCCGACGCGAAACCATGAGAGATACAAACCTGCAACTTGCTTCATCGATGGGCTTTTACTATGAGATGACCCATTTTAAGTTTCATCCCGATCTGCTGATGCGTCTAGAAGTTATTGAGACGTCAAGATCGTTCAAAATTACTTTCTTCTTGGTGTTGGCTGGGTGGGTGGCTGGCTGGCTAATAGCTAAGGACTTATCAGTTTGTAGGCCCTCAATGGATAATGTAAGAGAAGCCAAAATTTGCACCGATGTTAGTCATCTCAGTGGCCATGTGCTTTACAAACGGTAATTAGATTAGATGACCGGAAGCTTTGATAATGCAAAAATAACAAATTATTTAATTCGTGTTTTGGTAAGAAACGGATTGGCATATTGGGTTACAGGATGACGTGTCGGTTTGTGGGCCCTCAATAGACCAGAACCCAGGTAGGGAAACCCTCCCCCCACCTGCGGAGAAATGGAGACCCATATATTATGTTAGGGTGGTTATTTTGGAGTAGAAATCCACTTGTTGGCCAGTTGGCCAGTGGTGGGTGCGGGGTACAGGGGTGCCCAAAGGGTCAATTGTGCTGCTTTTTGTAACTGTTTTTATTTTTTTAGGGCCAAACAGTTGAACGAAATCTATTTTTGACTTTTGATTCGTGTAAGGAATGAAAAATACAATTTTTTACATATTTTTATTTTCTTGTATGTACCGGAAATAACTTTTTTGAGTTTTCCAAAATCAAAGTCAAAATGGCCCCAGATTGCCCGTTTTGGTTAAAACTGATAAATTATGTTAGGGTGAACATTTGTTAGTAGAAATCCACTTGTTGGCCAGTTCGCCAGTGGTGGGTGCGGCGTACAGGGCCGTCCAAAAAGTAGATTTTGGGGATGATTTTCATCTGTTTTTATTTTTTTTATGCCAAATCGTTTGACAAAATCTTTTTTGGGCTTTAGATTCGTGTAAGGATTTGAAAATAGAATGTTAAGCATATTTTTATTTTCTCGTATGTCCCGGAAATAACAATTTTCCAAAATCAAAGTCAAAATAGCCCCAAATTGCCCGTTTTGGTTAAAACTGATAAATTATGTTAAAGTGAATATTTGTTAGTAGAAATCCACTTGTTGGCCAGTTGGCCAGTGGTGGATGCGACGTACAGGGCCGTCCAAAAAGTAAATTTTGGGGATGATTTTTATCTGTTTTTATTTTTTTTATGCCAAATCGTTTGACAAAATCTATTTTGGGCTTTAGATTCGTGTAAAAATTTGAAAATAGAATGTTAAGCATATTTTTATTTTCTCGTATGTCCCGGAAATAACAATTTTGAGTTTTCCAAAATCAAAGTCAAAATGACCCCAAGTTGCCCGTTTTGCTTAAAACTGATAAATTATGTTATGGTTGTTATTATTTAGTAGAAATTCACTTGTTGGCCAGTTGGCCAGTGGTGGATGCGGCGTACAGGGGCGTCCAAAAAGTAAATTTTGGAGATAGATTTTTCAACTGTTTTTATTTTTTTTAATGCCAAATCGTTTGACAAAATCTATTTTGGGCTTAAGATTCGTGTGAGGATTTGAAAATAAAATGTTGTGCATATTTTTATTTTCTCGTACGTCCCGGAAATAACAATTTTGAGTTTTTCAAAATCAAAGTCAAAATGGCCCTTAATTGCCCGTTTTGGTTAAAACTGATAAATCGTGTTAGAGTTTATGTTGTTTAGTAGAAATCCACTTGTTTGCCAGTTGGCTAGTGGTGGATGCGGCGTACAGGGTCGTCCAAAGAGTGAATTCGGAGGATGATTTTTAACAGTTTTTATTTTTATGCGGCCGAATCGTTGGGCGAAATCTATTTTTTACTTTTATTATCTAAATTTTTTACTTTCTTGCGTGTCCCGGAAATAAAATGTTTGTCTTTTTGGAAAAAGAAGTCAAAATGATCCTAAGTTGCCCTACTTTAGACATAAAAATGTACATATCATGATGTAATATTTATGAAGATATTATATTGAGTACTATATGGGGATGTGTTTGATGGTCATGTAATCAGTAGTCTAGTTCATCTTTGTCTTCATCTTCACTCTCAACAACGTCTCTGCCTCTTTCAATCTCGATGTCGTCGGGATCATCTTCCACATCGGATGCATTGTCTTGTGTTTCCAAAATATTAACTTACTCATTTGGGAGCACGTTGCCTTCGGTCCACGCGTAGAAAAGTCCATCCGGGGTGACCGACCAGCCATGACTTAGGGGCTCAGGTATGTCGGGCACTGCATTTGTTGCTTTACGCCATATCATTGCTTGATAATTTTCACGCAGGATATGCATCCGTAAAGATGATCTGCATGGTGGTAGTGAGCTGAGATCAGTGCCGCTGTAGTTTGTCAGTGGTTTTTGAAATCCTTTGCGAAAATGATGTTAGCGAGTTTCATTTACATCAGCAGTACTGGTCTCCCCATACATAAGGCAAACAAATCTTTCTAATTGGTCGCACGTAGTTTCTTCAACAGTAACCGAGGTGCCAAGAGATAACATAGTGTTCTCGAATTAGGGGTGTTTCTCTAATAGTTTTAAAGGCAAAAATTTTCCTCTCTAACAAAAGAACTTGTGGTGTCACAACCAGTAAACGCGTGAAATGGCGTAAGAACTTCACATAATTTTGCCCCTCTCTAAGAAATTACTTTTTTGATGTCAACAAGTCTTCTCTTTTGTCTCCAAAGCCAGTATCTAAAAGTATTGTTGGTTTACTTGCTGCGCGTATTTCAATAAGATGATGAATACGTCAGTGTCAGGAGAACAAACAATGATGCTAAAAACTAGCGTCGTGTCGAGATGCTGCATGACAACGGTGGAGCATCATTCGACCATCGGCCTCTTCTTGTGTAGATTGCAGCTCTTCGATGGTCGATTTAGTCACAGTGTTTGTAAAATAAAATATTTGTAAATAAAAATATGCATAACATTCTACTTTCAAATCATCACTCGAATCTAAAGCCTAAACTAAATTTTTTACAACGACCTGGCATTAAAAAAATTAAAATGGTTAAAAATCATCTCCAAATATTACTTTTTGGACGCCCCTGTACGCCGCATCCACCACTAGCCAACTGGCCAACAAGTGGATTTCTACTAAATAATATAAACTCTAACACGATTTATCAGTTTTAACCAAAACGGGCAATTTGGGGCCATTTTGACTTTGATTATGGAAAACTCAAAATTGTTATCTCCGGGACGTACGAGAAAATAAAAATATGCTTAACATTCTATTTTCAAATCCTTACACGAATCTAAAGTCCAAAATAGATTTTGTCAAACGATTTGGCATAAAAAAAATAAAAACAGATGAAAATCATCCCCAAAATTTACTTTTTGGACGGCCCTGTACGCCGCACCCACCTCTGGCGAACTAACCAACAAGTATATTTCTAATAACAAATGTTCACCCTAACATAATTTATCAGTTTCAACCAAAACGGGCAATCTGGGGCCATTTTGACTTTGATTTTGGAAAACTCAAAAAAGTTATTTCCGGTACATACAAGAAAAAAAAATATGAATAAAATTCTATTTTTCATTCCTTACACGAATCAAAAGTCAAAAATAGATTTTGTTGAACGGTTTGGCCCTAAAAAAATAAAAACTGTTACAAAAAACAGCACAATTAACCCTTTGGGCACCCCTATACCCCGCACCCACCACTGGCCAACTGGCCAACAAGTGGATTTCTACTCCAAAATAACCACCCTAACATAATATATGGGTCTCCATTTCTCCGCAGAGGGGGGGAGGGTCTCACTAATGGTGGGTTCCGGTCTACAATAGATAATGTTTGAGAAGCCAAAATAACAAAGCTTAAATAATTTTATTTTTATTTTAATTGACATTTTGAGGTGCATACGTGTGGTGGTCGAAACAATAAATATGTATCTTTGTGTTATTTGTGTGGCTCGTTGGTCTTGTTTGTGTGACTCGTTGGTCTTGTTGTGTGGCTCTTTTGGTATTGTTGTGTGGCTCATTGGTCTTGTTGTTAGAGTATCTGCTTCCAATGCAGAAGGTCCGGGGCTCGATTCCTGCCAAGTCAGAAGTATTTTAACTTCTGATTTGGACTTAAGTCCATCAGTTCTTGTCTTAGCAGTTTGTAAACGATGACTTTGGAGCCGTCCTAGCAACGAAGCACATAGTAAATTCAGAGTTGTTCTGAATGGGGCCTTGTTGATTCTGGCGTTGATCCGTGGGTGCTCGCACTGTCCATACCACTGATTCCTATATTTTCAATTAAAAATGTCAATCTTTGGTTGGTTATTGCTCATTCGTCGATTGCGTCGGGGCCTACAAGGTAGGCTAAGTCTCTTTGATTTACTGTCCCCCACTGAAAATCAGTTATATAACCGAGATGGATAGACTCTTAATACAATATTTATTTATTTATAACTGCGATGCTCCTGATTATCAATGAGTGAGATTTTATTTTGAATCATTATTGAAATAAAGTTATTTCCTCTACTTGAATGCTAACATCCATACCGTGTATAGGTTCTAAAAAAATTATTGATATAGGCCCTACCATACAAAAATGCAAAAACTTGCAAAAAAAAGGGGCCAAGCCGAAAACGAGAAGAAACAAGTGGCTCAACTGCATAAAATAGTGAGATCTAAAAGTGTGGCCAAGCCCATTATTTTGTTTAAAATAATAAATAAATAATATATCAATATCCATATTATTATTTAACTTTTATGAAATAATATATTAACAAAAATAACATAAAACATTTAATAAACTTGGTCGATGGATTTGGATTGGTTTATGTTTTGGTTAACTAGTAACGACAACCAAGTTAAAAATAAACTCCAGAGTTGCGAACTGGCCGTTGTTTTAGTCACCGAGGCCGGTTGCCAGATGCAGGGTTTATTAAATATATTTTCTTAAAGGAAATATACTCATTAAAAAAAAAATGAGTTGAATATGGTTGTAGTATGCATCAGGTACTCCATTTTCAACAAAATAATTAGTATTTTAACTTTTAAACTTGTTTAAAAAATCTCCAGCTCTGAAATTTTATTAGAATCATGTCAAAATGGTTTGCTTGAAACTGCATAAGAACACAAAAACCTGATAAAAACAAACCCAAGTCTTCCATTCTCAAAAGCATTCAGATCTAAAATAAATGCCATTCTTATGTAGACCTACCATTCTACATTAGCGCAATAAATACATAAAATCACGGCGCCCCGTAACTGCATGATTGTTGCTAAAATTGTCAAAATTTTGTTATTTTTTGTATTTTTTTTTCCTTCCAATTTTCGTATTCTTAGCGCGCAAATGTAGAAAGACCCACTTTGGTCTCAATGCTCTTTGTCTTGAGTATGATGTTTACAAGATTTTGAAAGCAGCTGATGAACATACCACGATCAACACATTTATAAGTAATTACCCTAATATAAATAACAGTGTGAAACTTATTTTGATACTTTTTTTATCAGAAACTATGTGCCGGACAGTAGCTTCTAGCTAGCTTCTGTAGTGTAGGCCTTCTGTAGTGCCGCGGGCGTAACACATCTCGGCCATGATTGGAATCAGCGCGTGCGTACAGAATTTCTAAAGCTCATAGTATTTATAATATTCACAATAATATTGTTTATATTATGAACACTATTTTGACACTATTTTTGTTGCACCGTTCACTTTGATGTGAATATTAGGAATTGGCAGCCATATAGGATTAAAAGTTTGGTTGTAGGATCGTTACGTTAAGTCACTTCAATGTGTGTAGAATTAATTTTTCCTCCAATGCAATAAAGGACATACAACGGAAAATTGAAATTTATGGTAAATACTAGGAAAACGCTTAAGTCCCGCCGCGTTGTTGGATGAGCGTAATTGGTGCCATTTGAGCCTGCCATGTGTTATGCGGATTTTCTGTTGTTCTGTGAAAAAATCATTACTAAGTTGAAGATTTTTTTTAAATTAAATTAAATTAAATGAAAAATTAACCTAAATTTTAAATTTTTTAAATTAATTGTAATTTAAAAAAAGGAAAAAATCGTAATATTGAAATTTTCATAAGAAATAATTATTCAATTGCGCACAAATTTTACACAAATATATGAATTTATAAAATTAAGGTTCTGTGAAAAAATTTTTTTACAATAGGATAAGCATAATAGGGGTTACAAGTCAAAGAATTGTTTAAAAAAAGAAAAAAAACGTAAAATTTCTATTTCATGAGAAATAGTTTTTTGATTGCGCTCAAATTTCACACGAATACATAAATTCATAAAATTAAGGTTCTGTGAAAAAATCATTAAAATCGGACAAAGCTGTAGGTGTTATAGCTAAAGAATTTTTTTTTAAATCGAAAAAAATCGTAAAATTGCGATTTTCATGAGAATAATTTTCGATTGCGCTCAAAACCGTGGCAGTTCTTCGTTCAGAGATTTCAAAGGCCTCCATAAAATTTCATCGCAATTGGAGTATCGGTTTAGCCGGAATCGTGTTAACAGACACACAAAAATACAGAAAAAAAGAAAAAAAACATTCCGGATTTTTTTCTCCAGTGTAGTGAAATGGAATCTTCGCTTCGCTCGCTACGCTCGCTACGCTCATCCAACAAAATACTAAAATAAATAAATAAATTTTTGTAGGAAACCCGTTTTAATGTACACATCAGTTTTACCTGATGGGCCCCTCTTCAGGTGACTAACTAGGTATGTTGGAGTAGGAAATTATTAAGGGATGTCCGAGGGCTATTTAAGAGGACTCAATCCCTTGCATTTGCATTAACAACTGAGGAAAACCTCGGGAAGAAACATTCAGTCAGGATTGCCGGTCTCGACGCGGGATTTGAACCCGGGACCTCCCGAAGCTGAGTCGCGCGTTTAACGCTCGAGCTAAACTGTCGGTAAAAATACTAAAGTAAGATTTCATAAACACCGTTCAAAAGTCTTTTTGTTTAAATCGTTTTCTCATGGATTTACCGGTCAATTGTTTGACGCTGGGCGTCAACATGAGGAAATCAGCTTGTACTCCAATAAGCTACATAAAAACATTATTATAAAATGTTTTTGTTGAATTTTGTTTTAAAAATATGGGTTTTTTTCCTAAAATTTTCATCCCCCCATTTGAAGATATACGAACAACCCGGGGGAAATTTTTCAAGATGGGGAAGTTAACCCATGCCCCCGATTTTTTTGTCTTTTCAAACTATTGAATGTTTTTTTAAAATTTTTTTGAAAACTGGGTCGGGTTTCTCCGTACTCCCCACTTTTTATTCTTGGGTGGCTAAATTGTTGTATCTGTTTTTTGAATGTTAGCATTTTTATTTGTTATAAGCCCAGGGGAAAAAAGAGAAAAAGGGAAGAAAGAAAAACGAATTTCATTTTTTGTTGGCTTTGCAAAATTAAAACCTAGGAAAGATGCAAACGTTTTTAAGGTTGGGGAAAATTGAAGTTTTTGTTTTTTGTTTTTTTAAATTCTTTTTTAAAACTTTTGTTGAAATTTTTCCTTTTAAACGCAGTGTTTAGGTGGTTTGGGGGTTCCCCCCCCAAGTTTATTTTTTTTTTAAATTAAAAATTTTTTTAACTCAAAACTTATCAAGCTTTATTCTTGGTTCTGGTACCTTTAATTTTCTTCCAAAGACATCAATGGAATTTGGGGGGGGATTTTTTCCCCGTTAAAGCCACAGTTTGTTCAAATTTCCCAAAAAAAATTACGAAAATATCAAAAATCGTAAAAAGTGTCAGTATTAATGGAAATAAACTTTTTTTTAACCGGAGGAGGTTTATTGAGTTTGGGGGGTTTTTTTAATTTTAAAACAAACGCATTTGGGTTTTTCTTTTTAGAACGAAGTTTTTTGAACCCCAAAAAAAACAAAAAAACCCAGGCTTAATTTTTTTTTCCCTTTGCCACAAATTATTAATGACGTAAAAAACGAAACCCCCCTTTTGGAGAAAAAAATCCAAAAAATTTGTTTTTCTTCTGTCTTTCTTTTTTCTTTGATTTGGGCGTTAAACAGATTCCCCCCCTAAACCGTATCCTTTTTGGGGGGGGGGGCCGGAAAAAAAAAACAGAAAAACCTTTTTTTTGGGGTCTTGTTTGCCTTCCATTTTTTTGAGCGAACGAAAATTTTTTCTCAGGGAAAAAAATTTGGGAATTTTTTTTTCTTTTTTCTTTTTTTTTTCTTTGTATTTTTGGTGTTGTAAACTTCCCGGCAAAACCGAACCCGATTGCATGAAATTTGGAGACCTTTAAAATCTCTAAACAAAAAAGGCCCCGCAACGTTTTTTCATGAAAAATCACTTTTAATTTTTTTCCGTTTTTCGTTTTTTTTTTGGATTTTTTGGTGGAAATTTTTCGGTAAACCATTAAAAGGGGTGTTTGCCCCCCGGGGAAAAAAAAAAAAAATTTTTTTTTCTTTTTGGGGGGGGAAAAAACCAGACGGGTGGGTCTACAACGTTCATATTTTACATGGACTTTAAAGTAATGGTGATGTATTGCTTTCCGAAAGAATAAGTTGAAAAAGTTTGCTAGAATCCAGGGAATAAAGGGTTTTTAAATATGTTTTTTTTTGGGTTTATAATAAAAAATTAACGGTATAAATAGAATCTTGACAACAATCACCTACAATGCATTTACAAAGCACTTGCAAAGGAAAAGTGATCCCACGCAAACTAAAACTTTCAAAAACGCTCATTCATCAACGTGGTGGGACTTCAGCGTTTTCCTAGAAGTATTATGTGTTTATGGGTTGCTTAAAAATGTCGAAGTAAATTAAAAATCAGTGACATTATTTTAAATACTAGGAAAACGCTTAAGTCCCGCCGCGTTGATGGATGGGCGTTTTTGTAAGTTTTTAGTTTGCGTAGGACCATTTTTCCCTTTGAAATTGTTTTTTAAAATGCATTGTAGGGATTGTTGTCAATTTTTATTGTTACTTTTTTAATTGTTAAAAAAACCTAAAAAAACTCATATTAAACCTTTATTACTAGGATTCGGCTAACTTTTTAAATTTTTTCTTTAAAAAGGTAACATCCTAAACCTTAATGCCCCATGTAAAAATATAAACATTGTACCCACCCTTTGGTCGAATGGGCCCCAAATATACGAATCGCACTAAAAATCAAAAAAAATCATAAAAGTACAAATTTTTTATGAGAAATTTTTTCGATTGTACCCAAAAACGTGGAAAGTCAAATTTAAGAGGGAAAACGAAGGTCCCCTCTAATTTTATTAAGACGCATATTCCTTTTGCCCGGGGAATCGTGCGAACAAACCGACAGAAAAAAAAAAAAAACAAACAACAAAAAGAAACCCCAGAAAAATTTTTTGGGGGGGTCAGTAAAATTGTGTCTTCGTTCGTTTCACCAAATTTATAATTTTAAAAAATTACAAAGAGCTGAATTTTGTAGAGACCTTTCTAACACCTTTCATAACCAGATACCAAAACTACCCTATGATCGTACGGGAGCGTCGGCCGCCATATTGGAAAATGGTGGCCAAAAAGTGTTTGTTATCGTACATCTCCAAAATAGTTTGAGATAGACAAAATGTCACACGGGCAAAAATATTTCCCCTTGTAATTTTCTACAAAAAGGTGCCCTCGTTATTTTGGTAGAGATAATGGTTACATCAAAAAATTTTGGTTTTATTTTTGCTTATTATTTTGTACTAGGAAAAACGCAAAAGTCCCCCGCGTTGGGGGATAAGTTTTTTATTTTTTTAGTTTGGTGGGATATTTTTACTTTTGCAAGTGTTTTTGTTTTTTTTACCTACGCTTGTAGGGAATTTGTAAAGTTTCTTTTTTTTCTTGTAAATTTGGGTATTATTTACTGAAAAAAAAAAATTATATTAAAAGCTTTTTTTCTATGGATTCTGGCAAACTTTTGAACTTTTTTTTCAAAAGGTACTACATCACCAAACCTAATGCCCCATTATGATGTAACGTTTGCCCCCCCCCTTTTTGGGTCAAATTGGCCCAAATGGCACGAAAATATCGCAAAAAAAAATGGGAAAAAAAATCGTTAAAGTACGATATTCATGGAAATATTTCTTTGATTTACCCAAAATGTAGCAAGTCTCAGTTCAGAGATTTCAAAAGTCTTTTAAATTTTTTAATCAAGATCGCGTATGCCGTTTGCCTGGTAGAGAGCAAAAAACAGACAAAAATAAAAAAAAAAAAAAAAAAAAAAAAAACACCCGAGCAAATTTTTTTTGGGGGCTTAAAATTGAAGTCTTCGTTTCATCGCTACCTCATCCAAATTATTACTGGGAAAACGCTAAATCCCGCCGCTTTTGAGGTGAGTTTTTTTTAAATTTTTTGTTTGCGTGGGAATTTTTATTTTTGCAAGTGCTTTTTTTTTTTCGCCGACGCTTGTAGTGATTGTTGAAATTTTCATTGTTTCTTGTTAATTTGTTATTATTTAACGTAAAAATCTTACATTAAAAAGCATATTTCTAGGGTTTTTGGCTAATTTTTTTTTCATTTCTTTCAAAAGGTACTACATCACCATAACCTTAATTCCTGTATAATTAGCTTTTGTAGCCCCCCTGTTTGGTCAGAATTGCCCCAATGGCACGAAATATCGCAAAAAAAGTCAAAAAAACGTATATTAAAACTTTTTTATAATTTTGGGCTAAAATTTTTTTAACTTCTTCTCTCAGAAAGCAAACATCACCATTACCTTAATGTCCATGTAAATATAAAGTTTTACCCACCCCTTTTTGGGCGAAAATTGGGCCCAAATGGGACGAAATATCGCACTAAAAAACGAAAAAAATGTAAAGTACGATATCATAGAAAATTTTTTGATGTACCCAAAAAAGTGGCAAGTCTAATTCAAGGAAAAAGAAAGGGGTGTCAAATTTTTATCAAATCCAAGCCGTTTGCCCGGTAAGAGCAAACAAAAAGCGGAAAAACAAAAAAAAAAAAAAAAAAAAAAAAAAACAAACAAACCCAGCTAAATTTTTTTTGGGGGCGGGGAAATTTAAGTCTTCGCTTCGTCACCCAAAAAACATATATATAAAATATTTGGGGTCCCGCTTTTTTTTTAATTTCAACCCGCAAACCAAAAGCCCCGGGAAATCCGGAGAAACGAATTTTGTACGGTTTAATGGGAAACTTTTTTTTAAATATTTTTTTTAAAAAAACAGGTCTGCGAAAACTTATTTTGCATTTCCCCCAAAATTTCGTTTTTTTCGTTGTTGGTTTTTCAAAAAAAGTGCTATATTTGGATGTCTAGCACTAAATAATGCATTGTAGAAAAAATGCTTACTAAACACACATTGAAGTGACTAATATAACGATCCGATTACGACCAAAGTTTAATTCATGGCTGCTAATTCCTAATATTTACAATATGAATACTGTTTTCGTGTTGTTTTTATACTTTTTTTATTAAAACTCATTTACTTTGACGTTGTAGATATTAGGAATTAGTAGAAATACTGGATTAAAACTTCGGTTGTAATTGGATTGTTATTTAAGTCACTTCAATGTGCGTAGAAATATTTTTTCTCCAATGCGATTAAGTGCTTAATAATGGACAGTCAAATATGGCATTTGAGGAAATACCAACAACGAAAAAACCCAAATTCCGAGAAAGGAAAAAACTAATTTCGCAGACCAAATTTTTTTTTTTATACAAAAGGAAAAACTTTCATGAACACCGTACAAAAGTCCTTTTGTGGTTTAAATCAATTCCTCAAGGATTTAGCGGGCATTGTTTGTGCTGGGGTGAAAATTAGGAAAACCTGACTCCAATAAAAAACATTAAAACCAAAACAAGATTTTGTAACGTAACCCTTTTCTACGCCAAAATATGCAATTTTTTTAAAATTATTTTTTAAATATTGTAATTTTGTTGTATGCCGAATCGAATTTTATATATCAAAACAATAATTTATAACAAGTGGACCTTTTTTTGAAATGTATTTTTTTGTATTTTATTTTACTTTTAAAATTTTTGTTCAAATTTACTTTTTTACAAATGTACTCTAAGCTAAAAAATAGTTAGACAAAATGAGCGTAGCGAACGTAGTCTACAACGCATTTTGAACGGGCTTCGTCGTGTTAATTTTTTTAAATGTTAAATGTCCCTCTGTCCGACTGAATGGCCTAATAGATTGAGCTGAAATTTTATCGATATCCGTGACCAGGGAACGGAAATGCTAACAAAATTTAAAAAACCGTTCGTTTAAATGGTTTTTTTTTTGAAGAAGTATTTTTTTCGAATTATTTTTTCAGGCTGTGATTGTAAGCAGTGCCAAGGGGTTCGAATTTTTTTTTCACGTTTTAAAGGTTTCCCCTTAATTCCCCAGAAGTTAAGTAAAACCCTTTCAATCTTTTATTCGTTTTTCGTACTGGCTTGTTTTCCATAGTATTGTATTATCTCAAAACATTTTTATAATTTTTTTAATCATCCAGGGAAATTTAAAAAAAAATTCCCGATCGGGGGGTTTAACCAGATTACCACATTTCGGGTTAAAGGCGCCTTAGCCCAAATAACTAAACTATGGAAAAAGCCAAATCGTTGTTAGACGAGTGAGTAGCCATGTGTTGAGTACCCCCAAACACCCCTTTTTTTCCCCCTTTCTAAGGCCTTCTAGCCCATCATATAGGGTAAGTGGGGCATTATGACCTTACAGTTACGGCCCTTTTACCAAATAAAACCCAAAATCCTATTAAATTTTACCTTAAAAATTCTATCAAAATTAAAAGCAAATTTTTCCGGGGGTTCACGGGGTTTACACTGATCGTCACTAGTCTAACAAAGATTTGGCATTTTCCCAGTAATGATATTACTACTAAACGCCAATTTTTAAGCGAACGCATTGTGGGCGCATGATCTCGCGCAGACTCGCTTATGACCAGAGCAATTGTTATCCATCCTGCTCTGCCTGCTTTAGACTCAGAAAACGACAGGCCATTACTTCGGTGATTTAGTTCGATAGGACCATCCGTCCTTCGCGCTTTATCACTAGGCACTTTATTTAATATATTAATATATATATATATATATATATATATGAGCCATTGTATTTTTTGGGTAATCCGGTGTTTTTTTTTTCTATTTTTTCCAAAGTTTCGGGCATTCTCTCGGAAGGGAAAATACAGTTCGAGTTATCGTTTAAGCAGTCGCGTGAAATGTACATAATAATTATATAATTTTAATTTTAATTTTAAAATTTATAAAATATTTTATATATATAATTTAAACGCTATTTATTTTTTTTTACAAAACATGTTTAACCCCTTTTTTTCTTTTGTGGTTAATTTTTTCACAATTTCTTTTTTGCATTTTAAACATTTTTTTTTCGTATTTTAAAGGTTGTTTTAATAGAATTTGTAATATTCGACGGCTTTTTTTGGTATCGCGGTGCACGTATCCCCGGTTTTCCCAACCGCTCTTGGGAAGATATGTGTTGCTATATTTTGTAGCTCTAGAAGTTTTTGCTCAAGATCGATACCCCGCCACATTATTCTTTTTATTGTAATTTGAATGAGTTTTATCGCCATTATTGTTTGTTGGTTGTTTCTTTTTAAATATTTTTTACCAAAGTAGAAAGTGCTTTCTTGTTTACGCAAGAGTAAACTTTCACCAAGAAAACGCAATGAATCGGTGACATTTTGTATTGGAATTCCAAATCAATTTGTGTATAAAGAGAGTTAAAACATATCATTCATTGATGTCGAGGATATTTCGGTTCCTTATTTTACATTAACTTTGAAATAGTTAATAAATAAGAAAATCTTAATAGAAGCAAATATAATTTCAAGAATAAAACCCGAATTTAAATTTGTTTATAATCTTATCGCAATGGATTACAATGATCTGAATGATAGTCGATTTATTTGTGCAATGTCAGATTCAGTTATGCGTCTTACTTCAATTATTTTCCTCTGTTTTACTTTGAGAATTTTAATTACATTTGAATTATGTTAACACTCATTGTTGCTATTATTGTTGTTATTATAAGGTTAACCGTCACTTAATGTGTTTGAAAAGCTGATTTTTTCATGCATACATTGACACATAATAGATTTTGCGTTGAAAAACAAATAATAAAATAACAGCACATTGTTTTAAGATCATTGGAAATGAAATTGACGTTAGTGTTGAGTAAAATTCTACGTTTCTATAAGTAAACAAGAAGGTACCCTGTTGTTGATTGCAAGAGGCTAAACTGGAAATATCGTTCTATAGAATTGTATTGGTAATTGGTGGTAGCCTAAGTATCGTATTTTATGTTTTAGTTGCACGTCTTCAACAGCGTCCTGGGCAGTGAACACCCGGCGAATGAACCATGTAAGTTCAAACATACACAGTGAGACGACATAATTACTTTTAAAATATCTATATACGACGAGCTTTGTTAATTGGTTCATTTTACAGTGAGTATTGTATGTCTTTCAGGTATTTATCCATTTTATTGTATTCTGTTCATTCATTAATCTATTCATAGTCTTACTGCATATAATTATCACATTCATTGTTTAGACTCACAGTCGGTAATTACAATAAACCAAATTTCAATTTTATTATGGTAAGTGTTCAGAAGTGATTAAATCCTCATCTTTAAGAAACATAGTTCCACAGATAAGCTGCATGCGCAGTTTGTGGAAAGTCGAATGTATTAAATATGTAAGGTTATAAAAGAAAGAAATGAATAAAATGAATGTATTACTGTTGTGTGTATTGTGTAGTATGTATTGTTGTTGTTGTTTTTTATTGTTTTAACACATTGATGCGTTATAGGTTAAATAAGTTAAATTAAAAAAAGTTAAGTTAAATTCAAAGAAGAGTAACGGAAAGGAATATAGCAAAATTAGTAAAAGGACCCAACAACTTCCATCAAAGGAAAAATGTGTGAATCTCTTAAGAGACATGAGAACTTTATTTTGCAAAACACTATTATAGGTAATCGCATGATAGCATTGTAGTAAACTTTGAACCCAGAACCTCCGACTTTACGTACCGATGCTCTACCAGCTGAGCTCAGGTAAAGCCCATTCTAAAAAAAAACATTCTAAAGATTTATATTATTTATTTTATTTATTAATTTTGCATTTTTATTTACAACATATTTTGAACGTGTTAAGTTATAAAAATTTATGCGAGAATGAGAGAAAGAGCATCTGCCCCATAGTACATAGCTTTGTTTGTTCGTCCTGTACCAGGTTCACATATGTACTCCTGGAATCATCCGGATATACGTCATAAAAACGGAAATGGGAGTTATAAGTACACGTTACCCTCAGTAGGACAAACAAACATACTTGCACCCAGTTTTGACATTTGACGAGGCAACGAAGGCCTAGAGCCTATATACCACACGATGATAGGCTAATAGGCTTTGGGCCTAACTATATTTTTCAATATTTTGGCCTAGATAATAGGTTTCTAGTACATTGTTGTGCATAATATTGCTAAACGTCTTTCAAGCAGACCTATCCTAGTTTTAGGTTATGTCGGCCCTGGGCTTTGGCATTGTCCCTTTTAAGAAAGGCCGTGAAGATTCATATAATCTTGGGAAAGATATTGCTCGACCCGGCTTTTTCCATTTTAGCTTCTAGCTTCTTTCTTAGCTTCTCACTACACCAACCAAGCCCCGCAATATTTTGTCGTTTTACACCCACTCCTACTAAAGAAGAAGGTGTAAAATTCTTACTCCAGTCGCAGTAGTGGTAACTTACAACATGACAAAAAAACGTTTCTGTGTTGTGACAGGTACATTTACACCAGGACAGAAAAACGGGTTTTCGTGAAAAACTTGTACCTGGCCTGGTGTAATTGAAACAGGACAAACAAACGAAGCCATTGTATACCTGTCACCCTTTTATACAATTTAATTAAACGAGGGAGCGAAGCGACTAAGTGTCTCCATTCAACTCAAACGGCTCTCATTCTGTGATTCTGTCCGTCTGTACGTCGAAAATCAGCCGAACCGCTGAACAGATTGCGCTGAAATTTTAAACAGACATCCGGCACGAGTTTACTGAGAACTGTTAACAAAATCAGCTAGATCCATTGCAATTTAATCCCTGATTTTTTTTAAATATCGATACCATTTGTTTAGTAGCAGCTAGCAGGACGAACTCTACGTGTCTCCCATGGCATAGTGGTAAGCATAGAGCCTACCGCACACGGAGGGTTGGGGTTCGATACCCGTTAAGTTTTGAACTTTTTTATATTTTCACACCTACATATTATTTTTGAGGGATGTGAATGTGAAATAAAAATTAGGTGATTTTGTTTTATCTTGGAAATTTTTGAATGTTTTACTCTAATACATTTTGAACACGATTCGCATTTAGAATGTTCAATTTAAACTAGGAAAACGCCAAAGTCGATGTTAAACGAGTGTGTGAGCCAAGTGTTGAGTACCTGGGAACATCGCCTTTTCTCCCATATACCTAAGGCACGATCTAGCCCAGTATGGGGAATGATACCGGGGACTATACACATGGCTCACTCACTCGTTTAACAACGACTTTGGCGTGTCCCTAGTTATGTGATTCTGTGTGTATGTCTGTCTGTCTGCACGTCGAAAATCAGCCGAATCGTTGAACAGATTGCGCTAAAATTTGAAACAGACATCCGGTACGAGTTTACTGAGAACTGTGAACAAAATCAGCTAGATCCATTGCGATTTAAACCTACAATAAATAAAAATATGATTTTTAAATATCGATTGCATTTGTTTAGATGTTTCTTATGTACTCTACTCATGGCTCACTCACTCATTTAACAACGACTTTGGCGTTTCCATAGTATAATACAATGTCCAAGTTAAATACTTCTATCTAATCATGGAATCACAATACTTGCGCATATGCTCCGCGAGATGTCACTAGTGCTACATGAATCGTCAGGCCGAATTGGCTAACCTTCCCTCTCCTCATCGCGTTTACGGTTCGCTTCCCCTCCTCCCATTGTTGTTGCAGCGGCAATAGGTAGCTAATGTACACAGTGCGGTGTAGCAGGATGGTAATGCATGTGATTACTTTGCGAGGGTTCGTTTGTTCGAACCTCCGGCAAGGTGTTTTTTTTTTTTCCTTTTCGGGTGGAATCACATTATATTTTAAATATAAACGTTCGTTGTTTTGGTTTTTTGTTTGGTTGGTTATCGCTCACTCGTTGATTGCGTCGGGGCCTACAGGGTTGGCGCGGTCGCTTTGGTTTACTGTCCCCCACTGGTTCAGTTGTAACTGTGTTGGTATTATAGGAATCAATCCAGAAATTAAAAAATCCATCCCAGCGGGGTATCGAACCCCGGTCTCCCGATTGCCGGTCGGGTGCTTTACCCCTAAGCTACCGGGACGGTCAACTTCATAACATCTGGATTGTTGGTGCATTGTAGATCTGAATAGATTGGAACAGTACTGCAACGATTCTGCTGCCTTTGAACTGACCATCTAAACACGATTTATAATGTCGTTACCTAACGCAGGTATGAGCGAGTGTAGACTTTAAATATAAATATATTTATTTGTATTTATTTTATTTTATTTTAAGGTTTTAAAGTTTTATTATTTTTATTTTTTAATAATAGTTAAAAAAAATCATTTCCAGGTAAAAGTACTTTGTATTTAAAATAGAAACGTTAAAGCTTTTGTATTTTTTAAATTTATATTTTAATAATAATTAATAGAACTCCTTTCCGGGTAAAAGTCCTTTATATTTTAAATAGAAACGTTAAAGGTTTTTTAGTTTTTTATTTTATTTCCTGGCATACACTCTAATGAAAATTATTTACCTAATATTATTATAATGATCCGCTTTTATATTAAGGTTAAATATTTCTTTGAACTGCGCTTTAGACATTATGTGATGCGCGCGCATACTGTGACGCATGGTTAACATGTAAGTAAGTCTTTATTTAGCTTTAATCAGCTATTGTAATACATTTTATAAATCATCCAAAATAAATAGATCTGTCTATCATAGAAGAAAGCAGGTGTATAGTGCCTTAATGAGAATACAATTATAATTTTACCAATTTTCACTTGATTGAGCATGAGCTCTGTACCAAAGATACTTTTTCTTAAACTTAGTGACACTAGTAGAATTTACCTTTACTAGTGGTTAGGTTGTTAAGTTTTCTTATGCCTGTATAAAAAAGAGATTGAGCATCCAAATAGAAACAAGTCTTTGAACCCCTTGTGTTATGGTCATGAATTTCTGCTATTGTCTTTAATTTTAATCCTATAAGTAGTTTGGTAACAATTTATTCTGTATCTTAAAAATGAAAAACATTGCATTTAACTTAATTTGCTCTTTATCATTTGACCTTGACCCATTCCATCGGGTTTATTGGAATCTTCGCGATTCAAGACGTAACCAGGCCCAGTCCATCACGCCACCATTTGCCCGAACCAGCGCGTACATAAGTGGGTTCTACTGCCGATCTGCCAAAATTTGGAACTACTCCCCTGTCCGAAGAAACACAAGGTCTTGCCATGTCTGCTTTTAAGAGAGTTGTTAAGTCTTCTACATTATGATTGCTTTTTTGATATTATGAATTCATTGAATTGTTATTGTTTTGTTAATTTGTCTCTTCTATGTTTGTCTCTTTTATCTCTATGTTCTATGTTTTATAAGTTCTTGTTTATTATCACAGTTTGTTGTGTAGAGGCTGGCAGACACCTTGTGCTTGGGGCATACTGCCCTTTTCTGCCAACCTTCCTACTAAGCCTATTAGTGGAAAATAAATAATAATAATAATCATTGAAGTGCGTCCAGCATTATTGTTATTGGTAAATATATATTGCATTTAATTATGGTGCGCATTCCTCTATTTTGTAGTTTTTGAAGTCTATTAATATCTGTTACAAAAGCCTGATAGAAATTGAATGTGGAACAGAAATTGAAATGTGGTTGAACAATTGTTTTATAAATAACCATTTTAGTCCATGATGATTAAATGAAGACAAATTCTACATATGATAAACCTATTTACTTGCGAATTTTTGCAGCAATATAATTAATGTGATTCCTTAATGAAAGCTTATTATCTAAGATTATACTCAAGTATTTGAATTCCTCCACAAACGTTAAGGTGTCATCTTCACTTTTGATTTGGTTCATAAGCCTATCCATTTTAATTTCTTTTCTAAGTTCAAGAAAGTTAATACTAAGCCATGAACAGTCTTTAGCTCATTAATCATTTCTAGCAAATCTTTGTCTGAGAAAAATTACAGTATCATCTGCATACAGGTTTAGAATACATTTTATTACACATATTTCTATATCATTCGTATATACCAGAAATAACAATGGGCCTAAAACTAATTCCTGTGGGACTTCAACATCAATACTCTTTGCATCCGATATTGCATCGTTATATTTAGTCCTTTGACTCCGATCACAGAGGTAACCACAAATCCATTCTAGCACCTTACCTTCAACACCATACATATATTTAAGTTAATCTATGAGTCTACTACTATTAACTGTCTCAAAACCTGTTGAAGCGCGCGCGGGAAAAGATGAGCGAATTCGGCTAGACGACACATTACAAAGTGCCCCCCTAAAAAGTCAATTCAAACTCAAGGCGTCAAATCTTACTTCCCCAAACAAGACCCCGTCTCTAACCCCAGGCTATCTGGGATACCCCACAGGATTAACCGTCAGACGCTGACATAGGCCTTTTTCTCATAGGCAATGAGCCCAATGAGTACGCAGATTCATTCATACAGTATCAAATTCAACATCAATAAATTATAAACATTATAAAATCACTACAAAAAATTAACTGAAAATGGCAACTCTAGGGATTACCGTTTTGTTTATGAAGGAGAAACACTTAGTAAAATAAACACAAATATGTACAGTTAGTTATATTAAATTTGTGATTTGATGGTTTAATTTGGATGAGCGTAGCGAGCAGAGCGAAGATTCCATTTCACTTCACTGGAGAAAAAAATTCGGAATGTTTTATTTTCGCGTATTTTTGTCTGTTTGTTAACACGATTCCGGCTAAACCGATACTCCAATTGCAATGAAATTTTCTGATGGCCTTCGAAATCTCAAAACTTAGAACTGCCACGGTTTTGAGCGCAATCAAAATATTATATCTCATAAAAATCGTAATTTTACGATTTTTTTCCTCGATTTTTGAAAACTTTCTTTGACTTATGACATCTAAATGCTTTATCCGATTGTAATGATTTGAACCTTTTTTTTATGAATTCATATAGTCGTGTGAAATTTGAGCGTAATCGAAAAATTATTTCTCATGAAATTCGCAGTTTTACGATATTTTAAAAATTTCTTCGACTAATACCACCTACATGCTTAATCCGATTGTAATAATATTTTTACAGAACCATACAGAATCATAAATTGATATATTTGCGTCAAATTTGAGCAGATTCAAAAAATTATTTCTCATGAAAATCGCAATTTTACGCTTTTTACGTTTAAAAAAAATACGGTCATCCAACAACGCACCTGAAAAAGCGTTTGCGAAGCTTCCTAGTTTTAGTAATGTTACACGATATGCGGCAGGCATTTGAAACCGGGGGGGGGGCAAGCGGAGGGGCAAGCCATTTTTTTGGGGGGCAAGTGCCCCCCAGGCACACCTGTAGCGCCGCCACTGTCTTCTAGGTGTCTAACTAGGTAAGTTGCGGATAGCACAACAATTGTGAAGGGATGTCCGAGGGCTGTTTAATAGGTCTCAATTCCCTGCATTCGCATTAACGACTGAGGAAAACCTCGCTAAAATTCTTCAGTCGGGATTACCGGTCTCGACGGGATTTGAACCCAGGACATCCCAGAATCAGAGTCAAGCGCTTAACGCTCGAGCCAACACTGTCGGTCCCCTCATAAGGTATACATGGCTGGTACAAACGGCATTCTAAAGTTTAAGATACAGGTTGTTTTAAATAACCTGGATATGGGTGAGCACTGACTGCAATGTATAATAATATACGACTAATAATTTATTCATTGAACACACAAACCTCACCCAACTGCACTTAGGTGAAAAGGACGATTTTTCAATCCCAGGTCCTTCTTTCGGCGGGCGATATCAAACCAACATTTCACAGGACTACCGAGTGTGTTATTTGTGATGGCAAGGAAGGCCCATTAAGTTCCACAGAATGTAAAACAATTTTGACTAAGAGAGGCTTTGTTACACTTATAAATTCGTGTGGAGATAGGCAGGACGATGTGTCGCCGCATTGATGGATGAGCGTAATTTTTTTAAACGAAAAAAGCGTAAAATTGCAATTTTTTTAACAAACAATTTTACGATAATGCTCAAATTTCACACGAATATATTAATTCATAAAATTAAAGTTCTGTGAAAAAATCATTACCATCGGATTATAAGCATGTAGGTGTTATTAGTCCAAGAAATGTTGAAATTTAAAAAAAAACGTGAAATTGCGATTATCATGAGAAATGATTTTTCTTTTGAGCTCAAATTTCTCACCAATATATTAATTCATAAAATTAAGGTTCTGTGAAAAAAGTCATTACAATAGGACAAAGCACGTAGGTGTTATAAGTCGAAGAAATTTTTTAAAAATCGAAAAAATCGTAAAATTGCAATTTTTACGAGAAATAATTTTTCGATTGCGCTCCAAAACGTGGCAGTTCTAAGTTCAGAGATTTCGAAGGCCTCCATAAAAATTCATCGCAATTGGAGTATCGGTTTAGCCTGAATCGTTTTAACAGACACACAATAATACAAACAGAAATAAAAACATTCCGGATTTTTTTCTCCGTTGTAGTTAAATGGAATCTTAGCTTCACTCGCTACGCTCGCTACGCTCATCCAATTAAATATTAAAAAATTACAGTTGACAGTTCCCATATAAATTTCATTCAAATTGTGGAATTGTTTTTAAAGACTCAGCAAACGTGAAACAGCAAAAAACGTTTATTATATTTAAAGAAAGCTCTACGTACAATGAATCAACTGATACTCAACGCCTTGCTCGGAATGAATCACCTAAATTTGATTGGAATTTCAACTGCAATAAAGCAAACTCGGCTTTAAGCGTACAAACAAATCAATGTTCTTAAATGTACGTTTTTCAATGTTTCAATTTTTATCGAAGCAGACACATAGATGACTCTATTGCTGGATAAGCTTCAGATAATTCTACATTTTTCGTATTAGTTGGATGAGCGAAGCGAAGACTTTTAATTTCACAGACCCCCAAAAAATTTAGCTCGGGTGTTTTGTTTGTTTTTTGTTTTTTTGTTTTTCTGTCTGTCTGTTCGCTCTTTACCGGGCAAACGGCATATGCGATCTTGATGAAAATTTGAGGGGACCTTCGAAATTTCTGAACTTAGACTTGCTACGTTTTTGGGTACAATCGAAGAAATATTTCTCATAAATATCATTTACGATTTTTTTCGATTTTTAGTGCGATATTTTCGTGACATTTGGGCCGATTCTGACCAAACGGGTGGGCTACAACGTTCATATTTCACATGCACATTAAGGTAATGGTGGTGTATTGACGTTTGAAAGCAAAAGTGAAAAAGTTAGCCAGAATCTAAAGAAATAAAGGTTTGAGTTTTTTGAGGTGTTAGATATTAAAACTTTTATTTCTATAGATTCTGGATAACTTTTTCAATTTTTTCTTTCGAAAGTCAATACATCACCCTTACCTTAATGTACATGTGAAATATGAACGTCGTAGCCCCACCCGTATGGCAGTGTTGGATAGAAACGGAACTTAACAGTTCCAGTTCCTAGGAACTAGTTCCTTTTTAAGGAACTAATGAAGGAACTAGTTCCTTTTTTCCAGACAGGAACTAAGGTAGGAACTTGTTTCCAATTTTCCAGGAACTGTAACTTATTTTCATAAGTTCCTTTTCTATAACTTGACAGTACAAATTTAAGGAATAAATTAGTCAAATCATAGTTTATTTACAAGATGAAGGGATTGTAAAATACTCAGTTTCCAGGAAATCTAAAATTCACCTCTACTGTTCTAAATTCTTGTCATACCCCCATCCCCATTCCTACACTGAGTTGTCAACCCCCATCCCCCGTGGGTTTCTCACCATTATTAGTCGCATTGCCAGCTAAACTTCATTCTTTTCAATACAATCACCCTTGAGTTTTGAATGATCTTTTGGGTTGTTGCGTTGTGTCGTGTTCACCACCCATGTTGGTTGCGAAACGTGGAGCAGTGCATCATCAACCCAAAGATCATTCAAAATTGATTCACAGGTCGTGAAAGCCTACATACTAAATACTCATCCATATAGTATATTAAATTCCTCCAAATATCAAACAGAGTTTATATAAAATTTGCAAATACTTGGTTTTAAGTAGAAATTCGGATACCTACCGGTACTATAATCATTAATTCTCTCGAGAAGATCTAAAGAAAAATGGAAATTGAAAAAAGGAACTTTTTAGGAACTTAGTTCCATTTGAAAAGGAACTTAGGAACGCCCTAGTTCCTTTTATTTTAGAGGAACTTGTAACTGGAAAGAGTTCCTTTTTCTTATGAGGAACTTGTAACTGGAACCAGTTCCATTTTTTAAGGAACTTACCAAACTCTGCTGTATGGTCAGAATCCGCCCAAATAGCACGAAAATATAGATTTTGTATGAAAACTTCACAGGAGATTTGATACCTTACTCACAGCCTTGTTTCAAACAATCAAGATCCAACAGACCTAATGATTGCTTTGTATGGGCCGTGTTAATATGTTTTTGTTATTTTAAATTAAAATTAACATTTTATAATTAAAAAGCTCATCCATCAACGCGACTAAAAAAAGCGTTTGCGAAGCTTCCTAGAATTAGTAGTTTTAGGGCACTTTAACAGCTAAGATTAGTCGCGCCTCCAAATAAAACAATTTCTATAAGAGTGAGCAACCACCATGTATACTTCTTTCCAAGGGGTGGGACGTAAAGAGAGACGCGGGGGGACAAGGGGTGGAAAGGCCTGTTCTGGTTGGAACCAGCCACTAGCGTATGGGGAGGGCAGGGGTCGGCAGTGTTACATATTTCGTCTGTAGAATGAGATTGAAATATTGCAAACGGTTTAAAAATGCATTTCGGGATCTATTTATGTGTAAAACAGACAAAATATAAAATTAAAATTGTTGGTCGTTGCCTTTAACTTTGGAATAGGCCTATTACTTCCGTGGAGAGTGTGGGTGCTTTAGTTGACATGCTTGGTGTCTAGGCTTGGGACCTCCTGACAGTTTTGCAGGCTTAGCGCGTGCAGGTTGTAGATTTGAGCTCAGTCCTGTTGCACATCGTGAAGGACTCAAGGAAGACCTCTACAATGTTCCCTTTTAGTTCACAATCCGAGCAGATCATGGTGAGTCCGAGAATATGGATGGTTAGCGTTTCGTTGATAGCATTGCAGGCTTTGAGGTTAGAGTTCCTTTGGTAACCACGCTTAGACCATCTATACCCTTCGGGTAGACGGATAGCTCGGCAATTTTCGTGAAGCCGACCGCGGCCAGTTCCAAGAACTAGATCTGGGCAAAACATTGAAGATGGTGAACTCTTGCGCTGCGTTTGGCTGTACGTCAAGAGCTGGAAAACAATGTGGATTTTCATTCCACGTGTAAGTATTTTACTCAATTCATTTTTTATAATGTAGTACACTATTGCCCTAGATAATTGGTGTATGTTATATTTCAATAGAGCCTATTGTTTCAACCAAATGTGCATTTCAAGTCAACATAGTCCTGAGAGAGCACATGGCCTGTCATGAGCTTATGCCTTACTTTACTGGTATTTAATGGCTCTTGAAGGTGATTTGGTGCATTAGATTGGTGGTTACATGCTGGTATAGGGTATCTATTTGTAATTTAAGAACATCCTACTGTTTATGAGGAATATTCAAATTAAGGTGAGAAATGTTACATTATGACTAATGTTTATTTACCGTCATACATTTTATATATTAATGATGTGAATAAGAAGTAATATTAAATAAAAAAAGTAATATTTATGCAGTGATTGTTGTCTTATCATTTTTTACAGCTTACTATTGTACATGCAAAATATCATTCCATGTCCATTTGCATTGTTATTTGTGAACTTTTAACATGCCTAAATCCAAAATGTTGCTCCTAGGCCTCAATAGAGTGATATGGAATTATATTGTGCATGTCTGTAGCAGGCTTTTTGCTAAATACTATTCTAGTTTGTTGTGTTATAATAACTGAACCATGAATTATAAAAACGACCTAAGTCCATGTTTTGTAGTTCTGAGATAAACAAAAAAAAACTTCCACCACTTGTGTGTCTTATTTTACAATTTTTTCCTTTTTACCATATTTTTAGTTACCCTCATTATAATTATTTCCAATAACAAAATTTTAAATAAAAGTTCAAATTCACTGGGTTATTCACTTCAAAATTCCAAAAGTTAGGTCGTTTTAATAATTTAAAAAAAAATGAAATCAATATTGTTAAACAATAGGCACAAATTTGTTTATTTGAATGTTTTATACACATTGAGTGCTCATACAATGTTTGTTTCCTATGTAGTTGGATGAGCGGAGCGAAGACTTCAATTTCACCGACCCCCAAAAAAATTTAGCTCGGGTGTTTTTTTTTTTTTTCTGTCTGTCTGTTTGTTCGCTCTCTACCGCGCAAACGGCATATGCGATCTTGATGAAAATTGGAGGGGACCTTCGAAATCTTTGAACTTAAGACTTGCTACGTTTTTGGGTACAATCGAAGAAATATTTCTCATGAATATCATACTTTTACGATTTTTTTGGATTTTTAGTGTGATATTTTCATGACATTTGGGCCGATTCTGACCAAACGGGTGGGGCTACAACGTTCATATTTCACATGGACATTAAGCTAATGGTGATGTATTGCTTTTTGAATTTAAAAGTTGAAAGAGTTAGCCAGAATTCATAGAATAAAGGTTTTAATATGAGTTTTTTTAGGTTTAATAACAATTTACAAGTAACAATAGAAAGTTGACAACAATCATCAACAATGCGTTCAAAAGGCACTTGATAAGTGAATAGATCCCACGCAAACTAAAAACTTAAAAAAGCTCATCCATCAACGCGACTAAAAGAAGCGTTTGCGAAGCTTATTAGTATTTCAAATCGTGTGTTAAAAAAGCGGGATATTTGAAATGAATTATAAAAACAACCTAAGTCCCGGACTTAGGTTGTTTTTATAATTCATTTCTGAAACTCGTATTTTGTCTCTGCCATGGTAACATGGGGATATTGAAAAGTTAGGTTATTTTTACTCAGAATGAAGAGGACGGACCTAAATAACGTTATTCTGCATAAAAGTCATTTTCGCCCCGGGTGTGACTTAGGTCGTTTTTATAATTCATGGTTCAAATATTCTTACATCATCCCCACAACTTTTTTCATAAAAATCATTAATGTAATCCTTTTAACAAAGTGCACCTTTATCAAATATCCCTTCAAAAAGTGCGGACACATTTTCTTTACAGAATACAGAGCTATTGTGTAGCTCTACTAAATCCAAATAATAACAAGAGTGATTTTGGAAATGGGGCTATCCAAAGTACCTATCCTCTCTCCCCTCCCCCCCCCCCTCCCAAACCTTTTCCTTAACAATCATCTTCACTTGCAGGCCTACAATTTGCACCTTTACTGAATATCTTTTCAAAAAAAGCAGAGCCATGTTCTTACCAGAACTATTATTTGTAGACCCTACTAAAATCAAACTATAACTGAGTGATTTTGGAAATGGGAACATCTGATGCACCCTACTCCCCTCCCAATCATTTTCCTCAACAAACAACATCACTTGCATAATAGGCCTACAATTTGCATCTTTACCGAATATATTAAGTGTTAACATTCCATTCTAATATTGCTATATTCATTCAACCATTCTTCGTCACCCCATTTGTAAAGGGTTCCATATTGTCATCTTGGGTTTTCGATAGATTTTGTATTTTTTAAGACTACCTGTTTGTAGGCCTGTTCGATTTCTTCTTCAGAAAAACATTAATGTTAAATGTTTATTAGCCAATGTGACCACACACTATTGCAGTGGTTGTCATGTTTGAGATGTCATAAAAATGATAATAAAACAATGTTCAATCCAATTTACAAATACGATCTAGCAATGCCATAGTACAATAAAAATACAATCCCTGATAGTAAAAGGCCTATTTTAGTATGGGTAAATATACAATCTAAAAACCTTAAAACAATAATATTTCCCGTAAATCAAAATATGTAGTAGACATAGGGGGTTTTGTGATGTTGGGGTTCGATGGTGTATATATCTGGCATATTCCCGCCAAACACATAGAATTAAATTTCTTTCGGAATAAGGATAAAATAAATTAAAAACTTATTTGACGTGGTGTCCCAACAAATAAATATGCATAATGCATTGTTTTTAAACATCACATTCTCGAAAGTATTAAGAGATTCACTACTTCTAGTACGCGAAATTACTGTATGTTTAAATGGCACTACGCGCTTCTTGCCCAGACCGCCTTCCGAGAATCTCTCCCTCTCTCTCACTCTCTTTGTTCTCAGCTCGGCTTCACCGCTGCAACGGCAGGTATAGGCGCGCGCTCTGTCTACCCCCTATTTGGTCTAGTTAACCACGTCGTAAGCCGGCTAACATTTTACCATCTATACCCTTGGCTTACACTTGAAGCTGAACATAACACTTGTTGAAGCGTTTAATTGGGAATTAATACGAAATAGAGATATGCGTAATATGATACATTCACCCCCATTCAATACTCCAACAGCACCAGGATTACGAGTAACAGAATAATGAGAGTTCAGGAAGGCTTCGGCGCAACGAGATGCTTCGGCGGCATCGTTTTCTACGAGCTTCAGCGGTTGAAACCGAGCTGAGAACAAAGAGAGGGGGAGAGGGGGCGATTCTCAGAAGTAGGGCTGGGCAAAAAACCGCGTAGTACCATTGAAACGTACAATTATTTCGCGTACTAAAAGTACTGAATCTCTCGTTACTTTCGAGAATGTGATGTCATTTCGGGTTTATTTATGTGTAAAACAGACTGTATCAAATAAAATTGTTGGTATTGGCCTTTAAAAAGCAGTGTTAAAAACAAGGTATGTACAGTTTTGTCCAGACGATCAGCTTACAGCTATTCCTTAATGATGTTACAAAACTTCCTCTTTTTAGAAAAGTTACCCGTTTGCCATTTTTAAAACCGTTTTCTGCTAAAGCGATTTCGCGTAATTTTACGCAGTAGTTTAATCAGGATGTTGATAACACTTGGTTAAATTTTCACCTTGTTACACGGTTTGTGTACGTAACTTCTTTATTTGAACAGCTAGAGCAAATTCTTTACTGGCCTAAAAACGACAGAAATGGATTTTTAATTTTCTAGCAGAATTAGAGGTAATTGTTCCGTTCTAGGTGTATAGAGGAGGGAACCCTCTGTTTGTTTTAAAAGCAGCATTATTTTTATAATTATTGGATGAGCGTAGTGAGCGAAGCGAGCGAAGCGAGCGAAGCGAAGATTCCATTTCACTACACGGGAGAAAAAAAAACCCGGAATGTTTTTTTTTTTTTTTTTTTGTATTTTTGTCTGTTTGTTAGCACGATTCCGGCTAAACCGATACTCCGATTGCGATGAAATTTTATGGAGGTCTTCGAAATCTCTAAACTTAGAACTGCCACGTTTTTGAGCACAATCGAAAAATTATTTCTCATGAAAATCGAAAAATTTTACGATTTTTTTCGATTTTTTTTAAATTTCTTCGACTACAACACCTACATGCTTTGTCCGATTGTAATGATTTTTTCACAGAACCTTAATTTCATGAATTGATATATTCATGTGAAATTTGAGCGTTATCAAAAAACTGTTTTTTACGAAAATCGCAATTTTACGACTTTTTTCAATTTTTAAAATTTCTCCAGCTTATAACACCTACATGCTTTATCCGATTGTAATGATTTTTTTACAGAACCTTAATTTTATGAATTAATATATTCGTGTAAAATTTGTGCGCAATCAAATTATAATTTCTTATGAAAATTTCATATTACGATTTTTGCCTTTTTTAAATTTACGATAAATTTAAAAAAATTAAAATTTAAGTTAATTTTTTATTTAATTTAATTTTATTTTAAAAAAAAATCAATTTCGTAATGATTTTTTCACAGAACAACAGAAAATCCGCATAACACATGGCAGCTCAATGCACCAATTACGCTCATCCAACAATGCGGCGGGACTTAAGCGTTTTCCTAGTATAACACGATTTTATGACATCATCGTTACCCGGGCCCTACCCAAAATGTGGTAGACACCATTTTAGTAGAAAATTTTTAAGTGAATATTTTTGTTATTTTAACATTTAGTCTATCTCAGAGATAAAAGAAAATTTAACACGTTTGACAGCCATTTTCCAAAATGGTGATTATTATTCTGCTCTAATTTTATGGGATTTTTCTCTTTGTAAAGGTGGAAGATATTTACAAAATTTGTACCCGACAGAATTTTTTCTTCTCGGAAATAATTTTTTCTTAGATTTCTGGCGGCCATATTGGATTTCTTAGATAACAAAATTCATCTGTAAGTCGTATTATTAATCTTGAGTCGAAATCATTTTAAATATGTTTTTAAATTTTCATCCAAATTATCGATGTAACAAAAAAAAGTGTTTCAAATGGTCATTATTAGATGAGCGAAGCGAAGACTTCAATTTCACTGACCTCCCAAAAAATTTAGCTCCAATTTTTTTTTTCTTGTATTTTCGTATGTTTGTGAGCAGGATTCTGGGCAAACGGCATAAGCGATTTTGATGAAAATTGGAGGGGACCTTCGAAATCTCTAAACTTAGAGGTGTATTGTTTTTGGGTACAATCGAAGAAATATTTCTCATGAATATCGTACTTTTATGATTTTTTTCGATTTTTAGTGCGATATTTTCGTGTCATTTGGACCGATTCTGACCAAACGGGTGGGGCTACAACGTTCATATTATACATGGACATTAACGTTATGGTGATGTAGTACCTTTTGAAAGAAAAAGTTGGAAAAATTAGCCAGAATCCATAGAAACAAAGCTATTAATATAAGTTTTTTACGGTTAAGTACCATATTTTCGTGCCATTTGGGCCGATTATGACCAAACGGGTGGGGCAACAACGTTCATATTATACATGGACATTAAGGTTATGGTGGATGTAGTACCTTTTGAAAGAAAAAGTTGAAAAAGTTAGCCAGAATCCATAGAAATAAAGCTTTTAATATAAGTTTTTACGGTAAATAATAACATTTGACAAATGACAGTAGAAACTTGACAACAATCACCTACAATGCATAGGCAGCAAAGCAAAACACTTGCAAAAGTAAAGATATCCCACGCAAACTAAAAACTTAAAAAAGCTCATCCATCAACGCGGCGGGACTTAAGCGTTTTCGTAGTTAATATGTATATGAGGAATTGGCAGCTCTATTAGATTTCAAAATTTGTTGAATTTAGATCGTTATTATAGTCACTTTTATATAAGTAACAAGAATTGTTCCTCTAATGCAATATTATAGTACTTTTTTTTGGATAGTCAAGTATTACATTTTTAAGGAAATTCAATATTCCGGGTAAATTTCGTTACTAATATATAGATGGATCGGATTGGTTGGATTAGATACTGCTTAACGTCTCATATAAATGCACTTTGCCTATTCGAGACGATGAGTGGTGATAGATGAGGATGAAGTATGAACAGAAGGGAGGAGGGGAAACTCGGTACCGGGCACGTAGCCTACTCCTTTCGAAAGTACCAAGGGGACCAACGACTTAACGTCCCATACGAAAGACGGTGTTTCTTTGACAGGCATATAGATTCCTCTACTAACCCGGACTGCCGAGCAGACCTAGAAGAGAACGAAGCCGTTACACTAGCTTTCGAACCCTCCATCTGCTCTAAACAGCGGTATACGTGAGTTTCAGGGCAGAGCGGTCACCCACTCTATCCATGGCCATGGCCGATTCTGCTTAACTTCAGTGCTCGAGTGGGAACCGGTAAAACGACCTCGGCTAAACCGCTGGCTTTCAAACGATAGAAATAGTTATGGACGTATATAAATACTTTTTTTTCACCTAATTAAATGCAATTGTTCTACGATGGTGTATAAAATCGAAAATCAACGGAACTTGAAATAGCAACATATAATATACTACGAAAACGCTTAAGTTTCGCCGCGTTGATGGATGAGCGTAATTTTTTAAAAACGAATAAACCGTAAAATTGCGATTTTTTTAACAAATATTTTTTACATTACGGTCAAATTTCACACGAATATATTAATTCATAATATTAAAGTTCTGTGATACAATCATTACAATTGGATAAAGAATGTAGGTGTTATAAGTCGATGAAATTTATCAAATCGAAAAAAATCGTAAAATTGCGATTTTCATGAGAAATAATTTTTTGATAACGCTCAGATTTCACAAGAATATATTTATTCATGAAATAAATGTTATAAAAAAATTCATTACAATCGGATAAAGCATGAAGGTGTTACAAGTCCAAGAAATTTATCAAATCGAAAAAAATAGTAAAATTGAGATTTACATGAGTAGAGATGTTCAAAAATGGTGACAACGAAATTCGCGTTTTTTTTAAGTTGGAATTATCCCTTCAAATTCAGTTTGCACATGAATCTCAAGAATTGTGATTGAATGGTACCAATTTCCAATTCGTGAATTTTTGCGATATTTTTGTTGATACCGCAAACTAGTGGTGAAATTAGCAATTATGTCCTTGCGTGCGAATTAGGTCACGAAATTTAAAAGAATTTTAAAGTTTTGGTGGAGGTGCTGGGTCAAAGTCGAAATTAAATTAATCCTGACTGGTACATATGGTGGAGGTGCCGGGTCATACAACGCAATTGTGATATCGTAACAATCGTTTGAACGAGATTAGCTCAAATACTTCATATCCATATCAAAAGATATTACATAAAAAATGCATAATTTCGTAAATTTGGTGCAGGTGCCGGGTTGACGAAATTTATTCTGGTGAAAACTGTCGGAAACTTTGAAAACTGAAGGCTGAAATTGAGCTTAAAATTAAAACTGATTCTGAACTTCACTCTATGAGCTTGTTTTTCTTTTAAATCATTAAAATCAATCAAATTATCCTGAAACTTTTTTTTAAAGTTGTGCATGATAAAATTGTGTTTTTTGGTAAATTGTGACAAATTGCGTATTTTTATTTTTCAGGCGCGAATTTTCAAACTTTAAAAAAATCATTTTTACACATCTCTATTCATGAGGAATAGTTTTTCGATTGCGCTCAGATTTTACAAGAATATATTAATTTATTAAATAAAGGTTCTCTGAAAAAATCATTACAATCGGATAAAGCATGTAGATGTTATAAGTCGAAGAAATTTTGTAAAATCGAACAAAATCGTAAAATTGCGATTTACACAAGAAATAATTTTTCGATTGCGCTCAAAAAACGTGGCAGTTCTAAGTTCAGAGATTTCGAAGGCCTCCATAAAATTTCATCGCAATTGGAGTCTTGGTTTAGCCGGAATCGTGTTAACAGACAGACAAAAATACAAAAAAAAAAGAAAAAAAGAAAGAAAGAAAACATTCCGGATTTTTTTCTTAAGTGTAGTAGAATGGAATCTTCGCTTCGCTCGCTACGCTCATCCAAAAATAATTTTGTGACGGCACCGTTGACCCTACCAAAATTATGTTATAAGGCACATTTTTGTAGTGAATTTGATAGTGTATATTTTCGCCATTGAAACATTTTGTCCAAGCCCACCTATTTCGGAGGTATACTAAAACAAACACGTTATAGGCCGTTATTTTCCAATATGGCGGCCGAAGCACCAGACCGATTGTAGGGGAGTTCTAGTGTGTTAATAAGTATTCTATAAGGAAGATCTCTGCAAAAATTCTTATTTGACAGAATGTGGATTTTTACAGCATTTTTAACCAACCTGCACTTCTCTATTTATACATTGTGACTTTAAAGTGTCCGTTCACCTCTTTAACAAGTTAGTCTTAACATCAAATAGAAACATAAACACTAAGTAGTTTGTGTATATTTCCCGACCTACGTCAATAGGGGTCTTTAAATTTATCGCCGCGCTCAAGAACAGTGACGTCACTGTTCTTGAGCTGGCGATGTGTTGCAACACGGCACATCCACTAGCGATGTGTAACGCGCGAGGCAGGTCCCGGTCTATCTGTCGAAATAGTCTGTTCTACTAAAACCAAAGCGGAAGACCCGCGTTCACAATCACTAACAATACAAAACACTGGTCAACAACACTTGTTTTGAAAAACATACTGCTAATAAAAGTAGCTATGGGATAGCGTCAGTTTTCGTAAAAACGCAAATGCCAGGGTTGCCAGTGGTAAGTATCGAACATTCGAACCGGGGACCTCCCGAATAAGTCTCGCGTACTATCTATCTATTATAATGCACCGTAAAAAGATAAACAATATTATATCAGTGACACTGACTGTATACATATACCTCACCTCATTATTACTAGTATGATATTATACTAGTTTTGAGTAATATGTATGATATAATACAATACTATGTGAAAAAGTACGCGTAGGTTTTCGGGCAGTGTTTGTTTACTCTTACTAATTGATAGCTTATCGTTTTTCGAGTAGATGCAGGCTGGCACATAAAATATTAGAACCATTCCAAATATAAACATAGATAAAAAATCACCATCAACAGTATATTGGACAACATACAAGACTGGTAGCCCGGGGGGTGGGGGGGGGGGGGCACTTGCGTATATCTAATAAGTCGATTGTCGAAACAACAGAATTTCATAATTTCGTAATAATCACTCGATACTTGTGCTAATGGAATGGAATGGCCGTACCTAGCGTAGAGACAAGACAAGACAATAAATGAAATGAAAAGTTTTAATGGAAATATGATCGTTCCAAGTACACAAAAATAGTCATCATCAAGACTCAAGATAAGACTGAAAGTGCACCCTTTATTGGAACGTTATTCACCTTCTCCTGCTAATTCTATTGTAAACAGTGACATGACTGCTGTGCTCCATACACGAGATACAAGATGGTATAGGCGTATTTGTATTTTGCTTTGTGTGAATAACAGATGTACATGTTATGTAAATCAACCCAGAAATTACCAAATCCATCTCAGCCGGGTTGAGAGATGCACATGTGTTTTGTTTCGACCTAATTAAACCTTGTATCATGTCTTATCCACCCACACCCTCCTTTCAAAGCTTGAGTCGCGTGCTCAAGTGGGTCCATTAACTTGGCTCAACCGCACCAAAATAAATTATGACTTATGATATGTTGTGAATTTTGCACACTTTTTGCACAATCTTTTGCACAACCAAATTTCGATTTTTTGCACAAGCAACACAAAAAGTTACGACAACTTCATTTTGGCTGAGCCACAGTGTAATGCTAGAACAACCAAATGGATTTTCCTGTCAAAACCTTGCCGTAATTTTTTTGCACACTTTTTGCACACATTTTTGCACAACCAATTTCGATTTTTGCCAAGCAACACAAAAAATTACGACAACTTCCATTTTGGTGAGACAAAGTTAAATGATTTTCAAATAACGAATTTCATGTGCAAACTTATACCTAGTTTTGCCCTTTTTGCACATTTATGCACAACCAACTTCGATTTTTTTGTTGGCAAGAAAAAAAACAAGCAACACAAAAAGTTACGGCAACTTCATTTTGGCTGAGCCAGTTAATGCAGAACAACAAAATGGATTTTCATGTCAAAACCTATGCCATATTTTTGGCACACTTTTTTGTACAATTTTTGCACAACCAATTCGATTTTTGCTACAAAAATGCCACACAACAGTTACGACAACTTCATTTTGGCTGAGCGAAGTTAATGATTTTCAGACATAACGCATTTCATGTGCAACTTATACCATATTTTATTGCACCTTTTTTGCACAATTTTGCACAACCAACTTCGATTTTTGCACATAGCAACACAAAAGAAGTTTACGGCAACTTCAGTTTGCTGAGCGCAAGTTAATGCTGGAGAACAACCAAAATGGATTTTCATGTCAAAACCTATGCCATGTTTTTGTCCACACTAGTTGCACAATTTTGCACAACCAATTTCGATTTTTGCACAAGCCAACACAAAAAAGTTACGACACTTATTTTGGTTGAGCCAAGTTAATGATTTTCAAAATAACTAATTTGCATGTGCAAAACACTTATACCATATGTCTTGCACCTTTTTGCACAATTTTCTCCAACCCTCTTCGATTTTTTTGCACAAGCAACACACAAAAGTTACGGCCACTTCCCATTTTTGCTGAGCCAAGTTAATGCTAGAACACCAAAAATGGATTTTCCATGTCAAACAATGCCATATTTTTGCACACTTTTTTGCACAATTTTGCACAACTATTTTTAATTATCTTGCACAAGCACACAAAAAATGTTCCGACAACTTCATTTTGGCTGAGCCAAGTTAATGTTTTTTCAAAAATAACGAATTCCATGTGCAAACTTATACCATATTTTTGCACACTTTTTGCACAATTTTGCACAACACTTCGTGATTATTTGCACAAGCAACACAAAAATAAGGTTTACGGCAACTTCATTTTGGCTTGAGCAAGTTAATGGCCTTTAAAGAACACCAAATGGATGTTTCATGTCAAACCTATGCCATATTTTTGCACAATTTTGCACAACATTTCGATTTTTGCACAAGCAACACAAAAAAGTTACGACACTTCATTTTTGTTGAGCCAAGTTAATGATTTTCAAAATAACGAATTTGTCAAGTGCAACTTAACCATAATTTTTTTGGCACACTTTTTTGCATATTTATGCACAAACTAACTCCGATTTTTGCACAAGCAACACAATAAAGTTACGGCAACTTCATTTTGCGAAGTCAATTTAATGCTAGAACGACCAAAATGCATTATAATGTCAAAACCTATATTATGCCATATTTTTTAACACTTTTTGCATTATTTTGCACAACCAATTTGGATGTTTGCACAAGTGCAACACACAAAAGTTACGCAACTTCATTTGGCTGAGCCAATTTAATGCAAGAACAACCAAAATGGATTTTTCCATGTCAAAACCCTATGCCATACGTTTTTTGGCACACTTTTTGCAGCACTTTTGCTAGAACACACCCATATTTGATTTTTTCACACAAGCAACACAAAAAAGTTACGACAACATTCATTTTGGCTGAGGGCCAAGCTTAATGATTTTCAAAATAACGAATTTCATGTGCAAACTATTTACCATCTTTTGCATCACTTTTTGCACAATTTTTGCACAACCAATTTCGATTTTCACAAGTAACACAAAAAAGTTACGACAACTTCATTTTGGCTGAGCCAAGTTATTGGATTGCATAAAATAACGAATTAATTTCATGTGCAAACTTATTCATATTTTTGCACACTCTGTGCATAATTTTTGCACGACCTAGTTGATTTTTGAAGCATCAACACAAAAAAATTACGATACAACTTCATTTTGGCTGAGGCCTCGTTAATAGTTTTCGTAAAATAACTAATCTTTCCGTGTGCACAACTTACTCCCTAAAAATTTTTTTGCACTCTTTTTGTATAATTTTGCAACAAGCATTTCGATTTTTGAGAAACAGTACACGAAAACTTACAATCTTATTTTGCTGAGCAAGTTAATGGATTTTCGTAAAATAACGAATTTAATGTGCATTTTATACGTGGGAAAATGTTTGGCGGATGATGCAACTCTTATTATTAGCTAACAGTACACATTAATCATATTAAGAGAACTACTTTTTTACTGTGAATGAAATTATGCCATGTTGCAGTGTTTGTCTATTAGTTATAAATGAGCAAAAAAACAAAATTTATGATTTTTCAACAATAAGACTAACAGACGGCAGAGATAAATGTAATTTTAGGAAGGATGGGAATAAAAATCTGGAACAGGTAGCACATTTAAATTGCTAGGTGTACAAGTAGATGATGACTCTGTCCTGGAATTACACGTAGAGCCACTTTGAAAACCAGCTCAGTGTCTGATTTTATACATAATGAAAAAGTTTAAACACTATGGTAATATTGATCTGTAAAATCAGTGTAATTATGCACTTTTTAATCACACATTGGCTATTGCTGGCATTTGTATGGGCAACTCAGAAGGGCTAATACGGATCTAATCTTTAAGACGACAGAAAGAGCCATCCGAATACTAGTCTGGGCATAACTTACTTGGAATCATGTAAGAATATTTTAAAGACGCTTAAAATACTTACGTTTCCAAACTTATAGATATAATCAATTATCATGTACGTTAAAATTAAGCAAAAGTATAAAACAAATGTGACAATTTATAGTCATAATAACCAGGAAGTAGGGATAATTACCATTAGCTAGGCATAATCTAGCTAGATATAAGAAAGCAGCCGTATATGCTGGAACCAATTTTAATGATCTTCTCACCAAGCAACATAAAAGACTGCAGACATAGATAATTTAAAAGCTCACTTAAAATTACCTAATTGGAAAGCATATTATCAGTTGTGATTTTATTATCACAATTTTTATGTGTAGAGGCTGGCAAGACACCTTGTGCTTGGGGCATACTGCCCCTTTCAGCCGAACCTTCCATCTAAGCTTTAGTAGAACATAAAAGGTGTTAATAATATACATATAAGAATAATAATCATATACTAATAATTAATAACTAATAATAATAATAATAATACAATAATATAATAGACCCCAACATTGTTAGGGGTTTACCAGCTATCAATTTCGAGATAAGTTGCTGGTTAAATTTTTTATTGCCAGCTGAAATACAAGCATTCCATCTCATTTTGACGTATCTTGAATCTATCTAGTGACGTACTACAAGTGGCACCTTGAAGGGAAGTATTAGTTTTTAGTATTTTATAACATTATTTTGTAGTTTTTATATCGTTGTCTAGACCTAGCTGTATACATTGAAACAGTTGAATTTTGTTATAATTTTTGACAGTTTGTGGTAGGCATATATTCATTTAGAAGGCATTATTTGTAACTTCACAAGGTAAATACTCTACAAATAGTATAATATTTTAGCATTTTACGAAGCACCGTTATTATTTTGCAAGAATCGAGCAAAGATTGAAGTCTTCTAATTCTGCAAATAAGAAAAGATTTATCAAAACGAAATGGCAAGGAGGTGAGAGCGAAACCTCTCACCGCCCTGAATTGATGAATCATTGAGGAAAAGTGTTTTTTAATTCTTTTTAAGTGCATTACTTTATAAAACAATAACAAATAATAGGTGACTTTGATCAGATAGTAGAATAATTTATCTAGAACAAGGCTAAAATAGGGGCTAACAGACATGGATATTTTCTGTAATGGAATCATTTACAGACCACAAAGCTGGAACAATGAACAGCGCATCAAATGGACAGAGATATAACATTTGTGTGATGCGTAAGCTATTATAGGGTAACGTTTATTAAGACTGTTTTAATAGTTATCGACAAGAGCTCCATAGGGAGTTGTGTTCGTGTATCCATTTTTAGAAGTAAGTGGACCAAGCAGAATAGCTGACTCAAGAAGAATTATAGTTACAAATAAAATGTTACCAGTACAACCTATTTAATAGAAATAAAACGCGAAGTGATAGAACGAACTACAAGCACATCAATATGATAACGGCAATACATCAGCATAGGACAGCGACAGAAGAAGACCAAGTTCCATACCAGAGCTAATAGACTACGAAAATACCAGTATTGCCATACCTGCAAGAACCTTTTCAATCTACCAGACACACCAGAACCTTCAGACCAACCAGACAACGTCCAGACCAACCGAACATCCAGCCTACCAGAACATCCAGTGCCTACCAGAACATCCAGACCTACCAGAACGTCCAGGCCTACAGAACTGTCGCCGAACCAATAGAAAAATAACACAACCAACCAAGAAGATCAAGATACCCGGACCAACTAGACGATCAACCCCAGATTAGATATTCATACGCAATAGAAACATACACCTGACATGATCAATCTAAGACATCCTCGCTTTACATTTACAACAGCCATGTCAGAGTTTTGGCGCACATACAACGCAAACAGAAGAACCATACATTACCTAACCCCAAGCTTCACAGGAAATGAAGACAGCGGTAACCATAATGAACGCACAGATTTTATCAGATTACACACAAGACGAACTATCATTTGCAGACGTTTCAACTGCGGCAGATTTTATTGTGCCCTGTAGCAGTGGTTAGATATTTTGGGCTTAACAAGGTAAAATCTGCAACATCTTCAAAGACCAAAACAGAGAAGAAGAAAGTACGAAATGGGAAAACGACTAGTTGGGAAGAATCGTTGAGCTTAGTAGAGATATCGGTCGACTGACAATACCGAATGGGTAATCGATCTAAAATGTTATAACGATTACTGCCAAAATAGATTTGAAAGAGTCAAGGTTCATGCAAAGCATGAGAAAAACCACTTAACGATTCATTTCACGACATATTTTGGATACACTTAAACAAAAGTAAGTGCTGCTAGCTAATAAGAGATTAAAAAGTATATAAAAAAATGTAGTATTAGTAAAAGAACAAAACCCGAAAATGTTTAAAGAAAGGAAAAACATATTTTACCAACACTATCTTAGTACCGATAAGAATATAATAGGAAATGGAACACCACACTAAGACAGAGATACAAGCGTTTTTTGACAGGAATAATGGGGTAACCCGGTAGCACACAACCAGGTATGGCACAATGGATTCAAGATCAATGCTAGGATGAGCATATTAAATGAGATGAGATTCAGAAGGTAATAACTATTGTTAATTAAAGTCGACAATCAGTGCTACACATAGCTGGAAAGCACCAGTTGATGAATAATATTCAAAATTTTTTTGGTATAAAAATTCATCTACTCACAATCAAATTCCAAATGTCCTCAACGGTTTAATAAATGTAGTTGAAGAAATACCGAATTCTTTACTGAAGGAGTAACCTTTCTCCAAACTAAAGGACAATGACACGAAGAAACCCCAGTAAATATCGGCCAATTACATTCTACCAACTATATTATAAAATATTGACTTCAATGCATAAACAAATAAGTATATAATCATTGCGAAGAACACATATATCATGGCGAGGAACAAAAGGATGCTGTAAGAACTCACAGGGATGTAAGAACAACTTATTATTGACTCTCTGGTAATGAATCAGGCACACAATAAGAAAAGGAATATTCACGTAACACTACAATTGACTACAAGAAAGCTTTTGACTCAACACCACACACATGGTTATTCAGGATTTTACAAATATAAAAATCCTAACCCAATCATTGTAACTTTTTGAAGACAGTAATGGAGACAGTAGAACAACACTAACTAAATATGAAAACCAGCAGATAACTACAGATCCAATACAAATTAAACGTGGCATTTCCAAGGTGACTCATTAAGTGCATTCATTGTTTTCGTCTGTCCATTAAAACCCACTGCGGCACATATGCTTAACGAATCCATACGGATTAAAATTAAGGACAATAATGTGGTATGTCACACAATTTCCCACCTATCTACATGGATGACCTAAAGGTTGTAGCATCAAATTTTTGCTCAACTAAACAGTCTAGTCAATACAACATTAGTAATTTAGTCAGATATCTGCATGGTTTGGAGTAACAATGTAAGACGCTACATATCGAAAAGGGTAAGGTTACACCATACATAAGAGTTCCAGCCTTAGATGACGGGAAATATGATTGGAATATGGTGACGATACTATATAATAACAATATTTAGGATTCGCACAAGCTGCCAGAATTGAACTAACAGTTATGAAAGCAAAATTGATAGATAACATACAAGAAACGCTAAAGTCTATCCTCAAGACGCAACTAAACGGTAAAAACAAGATCACAGCAATAAATACATATGCTGTACCAGTACTGCATATTCAATTCGGAATCATTACATGGACGCAGACAGACATCCCACGCGTTGGAAATATTAACTCGTACTAGCACTACCAAACACAGAATACATCATCCTAAATCGCAATAGAGAATTGACCTTCCAAGACGAAAAAGGAGGACGGGGCTAATTGATCTGAACAACTTATATTAGAAACAAATAGAAATCTTTAAGAAAATACTTTTTTACAAAGAGCAACCCATCCCACTTCATAGGCTGTAGTGCTAGCTGACAAATCGTTAACTCCACTCATCTAGGCAAACGAAAATGTCCAATCTACAAGGGAATTCATAACTGAAGCTTCAAAAGAGTACGTCGCTCATAAAAGACCCTACACAAGAGCCATTATGATGAACCCTACACAAAGGTCCGTAGATATTAAAGCATCAATAGTGTTAACAACGGGGGGAACTATTTGGAGAAACAGAAGGTTTATGTGGCTATTCAAGACAGAGTGATTGCGACGAACAATTATAAAAAATCACATAATACAATATGCGAGCAGTAAAGCCGATCAATGTAGACAACTGTAGTGCAGGGGTAAACAATCGACACATCATATCCGGGTGCAAGTCACTATGTCAAACCAGATTACCTCTACAGACATAACCAGTAGCTAACATTATTCATTCAAAAACTAGCAAATCAGTACAACCTCATTGACACACACACACCTTACTACAAATACAAACCAGAGAAGTACTAGATAGTAAAGATTCCAATTATATTACGACCGCTCACAGTTATAACACACAAAGATACATCACAACAGACAGGGTTTAATAATATATTTTGGACAAGAAGTAAAACCAGAACTATCCCTTATCATGACGTTGTCTCACCAATGTGCCATAACGTCCGCTACACGTGGAAGAAAAAAATTGACAAGTATAGTGAACTTGCAATTGAATCAAGAAATGTGGAAACAGAAAAAGGTACACGATACTTACAATCCCATTCATTTATATCAGCCCAACGGCATCATCCGAAGAAGCTACATGAACAGCATTAACACTAATCTTCAACCCAATGTATACATCCGAGACATCAAAGGCAGTAATCCTCAACCGTGTAGAATAGTTCGTAAATTTCTAAACTAAAAAAAAAAAAAAGATGATACTTCGAGATGTTTTCGACGACGCTTCCATCCTGGAACATGGGTTTTCGTGGTTTCCCATAACGTCCTGGCAAGAAGCAAATGGCTAGGATGGCGACGAGAAATCGGCCACGACCGTACACAGCAGAACGAAACTCATCTACAACCAATATTAGAATTATAAATGGCTTATTTTAGTTAGAGTGTTAAGAACAAGTAATAATGTAGGTAATAGGTATCACATGGAAGTACTTGAGCGTAAGTCCGGACAACATGTTAGCTCCGGTTTAACCGAGTTTGTATGAAATACTCCTAATAAAATCTAATATCATAATTAATACATAATAATCATAATAATATAATAATAATAGATATATAATAATAAATAATAATAATAATAATAATACTAATTATTTACATGAACACAATTTCAAACATGTAATATTTTAACAGTAAGCCAGCTTGTATTTTAAATTTTAAAATGCGATTTTGCACTTCATGTATATCTATGAAGCTTGCATCTATGTATGTTATGTGTGTTGTATGTGTGTTTGTGTAATTTATTTGTTATTTGTGTGTGTATGTATGTATATAGATACGTTCTGTTATAGTTTTTAGGCCTAGTTTGCCTATAGTATGTTCATGACATGTTTCATACATCGTGATGTTAAAACGAACCGAATAAAATCTAATAATTTATTTTATTGCACACTTTGAGGCACATTTTTTGCACAACCAATTTCCGATTTTAACATAGCAGCACAAAAATTATGACAACTTCATTTTGGCTGAGGCAAATTAATGTTTTCGGTAAATGACGAATTAAATGAGGCAACTTATCTATTTTGTTCATGCAATACAAAAAGTTTATCTACGTTATTTTGTTAGATTGGACCAATGGATTTTCATGTTTTCAAATCAATGCCATATTTTTTGCGACATTTTTTGTATAATATGCACAAGCTTATTTGATTTTAATCACTAATTAAGACACTATCAGAATTTGCGATCTATTTTTTTGCGTTTTAGCGAGTCAAGTTGATACAATATTAAACAAAATTTTAATTTTGGAAATTCTAAATTCGAATATCGAATTTTATGTCAAACACTAATGCAAGTTACACAACTATAATTATACGACTTTTGCACGGAAGCATCAACAATTTAATAGCTACTTCATTATGGGCTACAACAAATGTAGGGTCTTATGCATAATAAACTGGTTTAAATATTTAAAGAACCTTTAAATCTTGATTTTGTGTCAAAAACTTATGCATAGTTTATTCAACTTTTGACACAACTGTGTGGCATTATACTTATTTTGATATTAGCGTCACAGCATCAGAAAGAAACTACTAGTAGCTATTTATTTTGGCCAGTTTAGTTTGATTTTAAAATAATTTTTAATTGAAAAAAATCGAACTTTGTATCATAAACGTATGCATTATTTTAGCACTCTTATGGCACATTTATTTATTTTGATTTTTGTACAAGTGTACGATCTCGATACTGATGTATCACTTTTATTTAAGTTACCTCTTACCTTGTGTATGACCATCTAAGTTAATATCTTTTAGTTTATAATGTAAGATATGATAAGATACATTCTCACAATGTAATTTTTTCGTAAAACACAAGAATAAATGAAGGCAGTGTGCTACAACTCTGATCTGAAGTTTGGAACGTGCGGTTCTGGGGCTGTCATGACAAAGTTAGCCACTATCTGACATTGTTTCGAAATTTGTAGCTTTTACGCAACTTGTTGTTTTCGTGTGTTCAACGGCACAATTACACTTTAAGACCACTGATGCGTGTTTTCTTATTACAACAAATTTGGCACATACCCTTTACGCTGAAATATTAGAAGCAAAAACGGTATAACTGCTTACACAACAACTTTTCAGTATTTGCGTATCATTGAAATTGTATTGTCACACCGACCTTCTGCCTATTCATTTTTTAAGTACCATATGTTCCTACTTTTCTTAGCTTTCTAGCCCTTGGCGTTTAATTTTGCCACTGCGTGGGGTGTATAAGGGGAGTATCAGGTGCTTAGATGTGGTTTTAACAAAGTTTTGTTTGGCGAGCGATCACAAAAAAATGCCTACCAAGGGCGAATGAATCGCTCACGTTGAGCGTGCCGCTTTGTTATTTAAAATAAATAAATATAATAAATAAAAAAAAAATATTAAATGAATCAATAATAAATAGATAAATAATTAAATAAATGAATAAATAAATAAATAATAAATAAATAAATAAATAAATAAATAAATTAATTAATTAATTGTATTTTAGAGTTCTACCCAATCAGGTATGCACTGATTTTTCATGGAGTGGGGGACAGTAATCAAAGCGACTAAGACCTGGAACCTGTAGGCCGACTCAATCGACGAGTGAACGATAACCAACCAAAGATCGATCATTTTTTAATGGAAATATGCAATCAGTGGTATGGACCGTGCGAACACCCGCTGATCAACGCCAGAATCAACAAGGCCGATTCAGGCACAACTCGCGATTTATGCGAACACCCGCGGAATCAACGCCAGAATCAACAAGGCCGATTCAGCACAACTCTGAATCAATTTATGATAATGTGCTTCGTTGCTATGACGGCTCCAAAGTCACGTGTTTACAAACTCATAATACAAGAACTGATGGAATTAAGTCAAATCAAGTTAAAACTTCTGAACCGTGAACCTCTCTTAGGAAGCAGATCGCTAACGCACAAGACCATCGGCCCCACAAGATGTATTAGACTAGGCAAGCTTCGCCAACGCTTTTCAGGCGCGATTGTTGGAGTGAGCGTAAGGTGCATGGAGCTGTCATGTGTTGTTTGATGCGGATTTTCTGTTAGTTAGTTAGTTAACTGTAGTTTTAGGGCACTCAACATAGAGTTATCAGTGCCCATGTCAAGGTGTATTTGGATTGGAATCTTCCAAATTTTCTTTTTCGTTCTGTGAAAAATCATTACAATCGGTAAAGCATGTTTGGTGTTTATTTATGTCAAAGAAATTTTTATGCAAAAAGCCTAACAACTGCGATTTTCATGAGAAATCATTTCTTTTGATGGCGCTCAAATTTCACACGAATAATAAATTCAATAACATATAAGGTTCTTATGAAAAATCGATTAAAATCAGATAACGCATTACGTTGTTGTAAGTCGAAGAACTTTTTATTAAAATGTGGAAAAAAAAACGTTAAATTTGCGATTTTTAATGAGAAATAATTTTTTCCGATCGCGCTCGCAACAACGTGGCAGTTCTAAAGTTCTAGAGATTTCGAGGCCTCCGTAAATTTCAATCGCATTAAAGTATCGGTTTACAGCGAATCGGTTTAACAAACACACACATACAAACAAAAACAAAAATAAAAGAAAAATATCATACAAAATTTAAAATACATAAAAATAAAATGCATTTTTCGACGGGGGGGGATTATTTTTCGAACCGTGCATTTGAAAGTTCAGAGGTTTTGTAAGGTATCCAGAAACTCTTTATAATTGCAATGGATGTAGCGGTTTAGCCGGAATCACGTGTTAAAAAGTAAAACACATAAAAACACACGAAAATGAACAAGAAACGAATTAATGTCGTAACGACATTGGCTTGATTTATTCATAGAAATACTTTTTTAGATTGCGCTCAACAAGGTGGCATATTCAAAGTTCAGAGATTTCAAAGGTCTCAGAAAGATTTTTATCGGCACTTTGGAGTATCGGTTAGCCGGATCTCGTGTTAACAATAACTACACAAAAATCCAAACAAAAACAAACAAAAATCGTAAATATTGAGATCTAGAACCCCTCTTGACCCTGTTTCGAGCTTTTTAAGTATCCGTGAATTGGTTGCATCACTAAAGTGGGAGGCGTGCTTAGAGGGGCTACAAATACCCCATAAATTTATTTTTTACCACGTGATTCTTAGCACAATACTACACCTCAAATGACGTTTGAAAACATTAATATCTGTAACTGTGATTTAACACGAATAATTTTTTAATTTTTTTTTATCCAGCAATTGGGCGAAAATTGGTGTTTTGGAATTTCCTAAATCGGCTTAACCTGCTTCTTTTCTGTCCTACATAGATACTAGAGCATAGTACCAATCACTCAAATGCCCCTTTTATAACATCGTTCTTGAAACTGTAACCAAATTACCCTTAAAAAAAACGCAAAATATGGTGGGCATTCCAAATCACACCCATCATGGTAATCAGCATATTTTTGTCCAAACTACTTGCCCAAATTCAAAACAAAATATAGAGAATTTACAGAAAAGGCTGCGAGTACGTCATAATGGCCCATATTATTTTTGGAACAAAATCCTCCAAGGTCATGGGGCATAAAGATCGTCCCATGTTATTTCTTATGGGAGAATTTTGCCGATGGAACCATAGATCGAAATGTCATGTTTGCCAATTTTTTTGGGAGGTCATGGTGGCCCTCAATATTTTTTCTGTAATGCTAAATTCATTACTAGTTAGCCTGAATGAAATATATTTTGAGTTTGCGTTTAAATCCCCCGTTAGTGATGGTAAACCATCGACTATGGATACCGCAAGGCACTGTCTTGGAGGCCAATATTATTTTATATATATATAAACCAATTTGTGTATACTCAATGTAGCAGCAAGTATAATTCCTATGCAGATGACACCGTGAATGGTGGTTCCATGGTACCAGCTGGGTATGTTTAATATGGCAAGCTAGCAACGAAATCAATGACGTCTGTGTATTCTTTGGCTAACAATAACTTGCTTACAATTAATATTGCAAAGACTGGTACATCCGCTTTCATAGTTAATAAAAAAACTACCCCTAGCTCTAATTTGTCTTTGAAATTACACAGTGCTGAAACTGTGAATTTGTCATCTATGGCATGGTGTGTGCGAGTCTAGTCAGTCTGTCAACAGTTGTAAAGTATCTTGGGTGTTTACAATGATAATAACTTAAGGTTGCAAAATCATGTTGAGGGCACTCTTGCAGAAAATGCGTATGTTATGTATATTTTTTATAGGCCTTCGTAGAATATTAGTAGGAATCTATTGATGGTCCGTGTACTCAGCTGTTCTCAGTCATTCTGCAATATGGTATTCTAGGTTGTGTGGTGCTGGTAACAGTATGATAGAGTTGACTAATAGTAATCCAAAGAATATTCTTAAATAATTCTGAAAAGCGAGACTTTACCCAACTGAATTAATGATTTTCTAAGTTAAGATACTAGATGTTAGGCACACTCTTTATAATTTACAGATTAATACAGTATTTTTCAAAACCAGCATATGTTCAAAAAACAAGGCTATCCGCCTGCATATTAAATCCCTAAATTTAGACCGTAACGATTTAGAAACTCCACGAAGGTTAAACAAAAGGGACAGCAGCACGGTGATTTCATTGGGCCCAGAATTTGTTTAATCAACTTCCCTATAGCGTCAGGCTCGAAAGTATCGCCCAAATTTAGCGTGAGGTCCACCTGGTGGTTATTAAACTATGGCAGAGAGTTATGTAAAGATTTACTTTATTTTTATTTTTAATGTTAATCTTAGTGTTGTTTTATGCTGATGCTTACGTTTTTCATCTTTGTCCTGCTTCTTTATTGATATTATTCATCACTGTTATAATGGTATCGTTTTTAATTTGCGTATATTCTGTAGTTTGGTACTTATAACTTCGCTACAAGTATTGTAGTACTATATGTTTTCTTATATTTAGTATGGTTTTTATGCATCAACTGTCTTCCTTGTTAGATTTAAATTTGATTTTCTACTGGCGCTGCCCACGACACATGTGTTACCCTAGGTGAGGCTGCTTTTTTCTCTGCGAGAATGTTAATGTGGCATGGTTTTTTGTCTTGTGGATTTGCAATAATTGGCATTGTAAATGGTTTAATGTCTTTTTATAAAAAAGATAAATACATTTAATTGAAATTGAATTGAAGTGAAATCAAGAGAACAAATTTTCGATTTATTTTTCGAACCGTGCAGTTCTAATTTTCAGAGATTTCGAAGGTCTCCAGAAAATTTTCATCGCATTGGAGCGATCGTTTTTAGCCGGAATCGCGTGTTAACAAATCAGTCAAAAAGAAAAAAAAGAAAAAACATCCGCATTTTTTCCTCCAGTATAGTGAATAAAATCTTCGCTTAACACGCTACGCTATCTACGCTCATCCAAAAACACGAATAATGACACAAATTTTTCCGGGATGTCCCCGGATATTTTTGTTTGCCTGTATAGATTTTATTTGAAATGTAAAATAAATGGGGGAAAAATGAAAAATTTCTAAAACAGAATCTAATTTTTGAAATATTTCAGGATTAAGGATTTTTTTCTAATTTGGCAACATTTGAATTCAAAATCATCATATTTATTCCTAAAGATCAAGTAACAAAAGTAACAAAGAATTTAAAATCATCTTTACAAAATCACGAAATTTAAACTTATTCTGTAAAAAGAAAATGTTGGTCCCAACATTATTCCTATAAGGGGTCTTTATCTTTTCTCCTAGCCTATCCATAGGTTTAAAATAAAGCATTCGGCCTCATACCTTTAAATGTTATAAGTTTCACATGAAAATTCCTTATATTTCAAAACAACACTTGACTTGGCTCCGCCAAAATGTAAGTTATCCGGTACCTTTTTGTGTTGCATGTGCAAAAATCAAAATATGGCTGTGCAAAATTGTGCAATAAGTCTCGAATAGTATGGTTTAAGTTTAGCGTATCAGTTGGAGAATTGGGGCGTTGTGTTTTACGAAACCCAAAGTAACTTGTGCTCAGGGAGGGGGGGGGGCCGGAAAATGAATTGTCGTAACTTTTTGTGTTACTTTGTGCAAAATCAAAACATGTTTGGGGGGTGTTGTACAAATTTTGCAAGATAAAGTGTTGCAACAATATGGGCATCGGTTTATGACATGAAATCCAATTTTGGTTTGTTCTAGCATTAACTTGCTCAGCCAAAATGAGTTGCCGTAACTTTTTGTGTTGCTTGTTCAAAATTCGAAGTTGGTTGTGCAAAATTGTGCAAAAAGTGTGGCAAAATTATGGTATAAAGTTTGCACATGAAATTCGTTTATTTTGAAAAACATTAACTGGGCTCAGCAAATGAAGTTGTCGTGCTTTTTTGTTGCTGCGTTGTGCAAATCGAAATTGTTTGTGCAAAAATTGTGCCAAAAAGTGTGCAAAAAATGGCATAGGTTTTGAGATGAAATCCATTTTTGGTTGTCTAGCTTAACTTATGCTCAGCCAAAATAAGCTTGCCGTAACTTTTTTTGTGTTGGCTTGTGCAAAAATCGCAGATGGATTGTGCAAAATTGTGCACTAAATGTGTGCTAAAATATTGGTATAAGTTTGCAAGCCATGAAATTCCGTTATTTTGAAATCATTAACTTGGCTCAACAAAATGAAGTTGTCGTAACTTTTTTTGTGGTTTGCTTGGCAATCGAAATTGTGGGTTGTGTTCAAAATTGTGGGCAAAAATATGTGCATAGGTTTTGCACATAAAATCCATTTTTGGTTGTTCTAGCATTAACTTGGCTCAGCCAAAATGATTGGCCGTACACTTTTTTGTGTGTTGCTTGTGCAAAATCTGAAGTTGGTTTGTGCAAATGTGCAACAGTGGCAACAAAGATGGTAGAGTTTGCACATGAAATTCGTTATTTGAAAAACATTACTTGGCTCGGCCAAATATGAGTTGTCGTAACTTTTTTGTGTTGCTTGTGGCAAAATCGAAATTGGTTTTGTGTGTGGCAAAATTGTTGCAAAAGTGTGCAAAATATGGCATAGGTTTTGACATGAAAATTCATTTTTGGTGTTCTAGCATTTAACTTGGCTCGCCAAAATGAAGTTGCCGTAACTTTTTTGTGTTGCTTTTGCAAAATTGAGTTGGTTGTGCAAAATTGTGTGCACAAAAGTTGTGCAAAAATATGGGCTACAGCTTTTGCACATGAAATTTGTTATTATTTGTGAAAAATCACTTAACTTGACTCAGCCAAAATGAAGTTGTCGTAACTTATTTTGTGTTCCTTTTGTGCAAAAATCGAAATTGGTTGTGCAAAATTGTGCAAGTGTGGGCAAAAATTATGGCTAGTTTTGACATGTAAATTCAATTTTGGTTGTTCTTATAGCATTGTAACCTTGGCTCAGCCAAAATGCAAGTGTAGCCGTAACTTTCTTCTTGGTGTTGCTCTGTGCTCCAAAATCGAAGTTGTTTGTGGCAAAATTGTGGACAAAAGTGTGCAAAATTTCACAAATATCAAACGTCAAAATTCATTGGTGGTTGAGCCAAGTTTAATGGACCACTGCTAAGTGATCAGCCTCAATATAGAGGACGCAGCTCGCCTCGGCACTCGCCTCTGCCGCCTGCTACTCGTGCATCTGTTGCCACGACCGTAATATGATGGCGGGAAACTGATGAACGACATTTCTATTGCTCATCATTTATCACAAACTCACATTTAGACGCGTTACTAAGATTATTTTTGTCAATCATTTGTTGTACATTGAGAGTCTCCTTACAGTACAATATGATTGTCGGGGGCCTCCTTGTCCCCTCGCATAAGCCGAAGCGTTCGGTGTACGTGAAGGGGAGGGGGGGGGGAGGGGGGGGGGGGGGGGGGGGGGGGGGGGGGGGTGGGGGGGTCGGGGGGGGGGGGGGTTATTGGGGGCTGTGTAAACCTTTACATAAGGGTGGAGTCGATCCCCTTTAAAAAAAAAAATCGAAGTGGTTTTCAGCACAAAAATGGGTTTTTTAATTTTATTTTAAATCATTCTCCAGGGAAAAAAAATAAAAATACATAGTAACCCCAAAAAATACTAGGCTGTTCAAAACGTTTTTTTCTAGTCGCTTTGATGGAAAGCTTTTTTAAAAAACTTAAGTAGCGTGGTATCACATGGGTTTAAATTGTACTGAATCACTACTAAATTTTAAGTCCCATTGCAAAATTTTCATTTTTTTTAAATTAGGAAATTTTTGAAAAAAGAAACAGGAAAAACCAAAATAAAAAAAAACACAAAAGGCCCAAAGCGAACACAGGTTTTTTTCAAGTTTCTATTGTTACTTGTTAATTATTTAACACATAAAAAAACTACATTTAATCCTTTATTTTAGGATTTAGGTAATTTTTTAAACTTTTTCTTCAAAAGTCAATACATCCCATTATCTTAATGTTCATTGAATATGAAAAGTTGACCTCACCCTTTGGGCAAATCACCCAAATATCTCGAAAATATCGCATTAAAAAACGATTATTCGATTTACCCAAAAACTGGCAAGTCTAAGTTCAAGATTTCGAAGGTCCCCCCAATTTCATCAAAAACGCTTCATGCCTTTTTCCCGGTAAACGCGAAAAGTCGAAAAAACAAAAAAAACAATAAAAAAAAAAAGCATCACAAAAAACATTCTAGCAAATTTTTTTGGGGGGGGCAGTGAAATTTAAGTCTTTGCTTCTTTACCATTAAATGTTTCTAACAAAAAGTAGAGTGCCAGAATATGTAAAGAATATTTAATTTTCACACTAATCCCAAATAGGCCTACCCCCTTTAATTAAACAAGTTATTTCAAGTTCGTGACATTTGTTTACACCCCGAAAGTGTCCCAATCGCTTCTTACTGCTTGGGTGTGGCGCCCCTAAAAGTACGACACAACCAAGTGCAATTTTATTTTATTGTTTGTATTGGTTTTCTAGGCCACTTTACAACTGTTTTCATTGCCAGGAGTTGCGGCGAGAAGAACAAACAGATCCCTGTTGAGACTCACGAGGGTTTGTGCACGGCAGGGCCCGTGTTTGGGGTTTGGGAAGGGCGAGGGGGGGGGGGTGCAGGGGCCGGCTCCCACCACCTGCTCCCCTTCCGAGTGATTTCTAGAGTCATTTCCCGAGAGCCCCGATTTATTATTATCATTATATCTTTTTTTTATTTCTTATTATTTTTTTATTATTTTATTTTTTATTATTATTTATTATTATTATTTTTATTATTTTTATTATTTTTTATTATTTATTTTTAAATTTAAACCACAATTTTTGGTGGGACTTTTTCGCCGCGCAAATCTGCTTTAATTGTTTTTTGACGTTTCGGGCCCAATGTGTGGGCTATCCTCAAAAAAAACAAAAATTTTAAATTTTCAAAAAACTTACAAAAATAAAAGCCCAGACAAGGCTTAACAAGAAAAAAAAAAAGAAATTTAAAAGAAAAATTCAAACGCGGCAAAAATGCCCCCCAAATTTAATTGTTTTAATTTAAATTTCCCGGGGCCGGGAAAACCCTTTAAAATTTTGGGAAATTTTTAAATTATTATTTTTTATTATTATTATTTTTTATTTTATTATTCTTTTATTTTTTATTATTATTATTATTACAAAAATAAGTAGGGGAAAAAAGAGCTTTGCAATACAGTGTACCTTTTATTTTTTAAAAAATTTCCCCAAAAATTTTTTACGAAGTTAGTTTAAAATAAGTAGGGTAAAGAAGGGGTTAAAAGTGTTTTTGTTAAAAGAAACAGACTTTGCATGAAAAGTGGGTTTTGCGTAAATTTTTTAATTTCTTTTTCAGTGTATTATTATTTTTTAAAGTTTTCTGTAGGTTTTTTGGTTTTTGAGGTATTTTTTTTTTGTTTTCCCTTGTACAAATATCAATATTATAAAGTCTGGAGTCTGGGTTATTTTTTTTAAATTGTAAATTTTTTTTTATCCCCACAGCTAAGCCGCTTGTGGGGGCTTGTGGGCCCTCTTTCCATACTGAACTAATCATGAAATCTAAATATGTACTTTCCAAAAAAAAAAAAAAAAAAAAAAAAAAAAAAAATTTTTAATCATTATTATTATTATTTTTTTTTTAAATTATTATTATTATTATTTTTATTATTTTTTCTTATTTTTAATTATTATTATTATTATTATTAATTATTTTTTATTATTAAATTATTATTATTATTATTATTTTTATTATTATAGTGGTTTTTTTTTGGGTTAAAAACAATCTCAGGAAATTTTTGGGACCCTGGTATACAAAAGGGGGGGGGTGAGGCCCAACCCAAACCCAAATTTTTACTTAAAAAGCGGGGAAAACATAAGTATTTTACAAATTTTACTGTAAAAAAAATTAATCTAATTAACAAAAATAATAAAAGATGAGTGTGATAAAAAAACCCAATAAAAGTTTCTATCTAAAAAACAAGAAATTTTGTATGGCAAAATCTTTTAAAGAGAGAGAGAGAGAGAGAGAAAAGAGAAGAGAGGAAAGAGAGTGATTACTGAAAAATCTTCTGATATGTGGCACTTTTTGAAGGAGGGCCCTTTTTTCCCGCATGCTGATTTTAGAGATTTGGGACAGCCCCGGGCATTGTAGGTTTTTGGCAGAGAGGGAAGAGGGTTTATGACTCCAGTGGCTGAGATCACGATGGGGCCACGACATTTAACAGTTTTCTTTTTCCCCAAATTTTTTTTTTTCTTGACTTAAATTTTGATATTTTTCCACCTTTGTTTTTCCCCGGGTTTGTTCTCAATTTTTTTTACTCAGGGGGGATCGCAATTTTCAATTAGATATGAAAATTCTTTTAGATTTATCGCATAAAATGATTTTCCGGTTTGTTGTGCCCTATGGTTTTGTCTGTTAAAAACCTGTTTCCCCCCAAATACATTAAAAATTTCTGCTTTTTCGATCACGGGTGCAGGAGAATATTTTGTAAAAAGGGGGTTTAAATTTACAAGTAGAGTGCGTTCATTCTAGAGGTTGAAAAATATCTTTCCCTACCTGTTTTATGCCAAATGAGATCCCAAGTTTTGGCAATTGAAGGACCCCACTTTTAACATGGTCTATTGTCCCCTTTAAATTTTTTTGCTTTTTTTCTACACATATCATTGTCATTGGATTTGATGATGAATTTTTTATAGTTTTTGGTTTTTAAACCTGATCTTGGAGGCGAACAAAAACCCCCTTTTGGTTTCAGAAAAACAAATCCCCTTTGAAAAATCCACCCTTATTGTTTTTAAAAATGCCCAAATATTTGGCGCTGTTTTGTTTTTCGGGTACCCCCCCTGAAGGATTTGTATTCAGACTTTCCCATTTCATATTTAAATTTCTTCTATGTATTTTTCTAAAGGAAAGAATGCATTTACCCCTGGGGGGATTTATATTTTTATTGGGGATTTAAGTTTTTTTGGGTTTGATAATGGAATGTGAATTAAAAAAAGGAGATCTTTTTTTTATGAACTTGCGAAAAAGCACAATGACCGAAATTTCCCAAATCCTCTTCCACCCTTTCCCCTGGTATATAAAATTTTTCAGAAATGTTTTGGGGGTTTTGGGATTTCGAGAAGGTCATTTGTCTTCTTTTTAAAACCCGATCTAGGTCCTCAAGTCCACATCTAAACCATTTTAAACAATCCCCAAATAAAAAGGCCCAAGGGGGGTAAACCCCCCTGCTTTTAATCCTTTGATTTTATAGTTTCCCCTTTAACATTTTTTTTTAAATTTTTTAAGTTTTTAACTTATGTTCATACTTTTTTTTTAAATACATTTTTTAATTACTTGGGGTTTAAGAATAAGGTTTTGCCTCTTCCTGGGTTTTTTTATCTTTTTTTTCCGATTGTTTTTTGTTTGGAATTTTTTGGGACCAACCCCAAATTTTGGTAATTGTAAAGTTTCTTGCAATTTTCCACTTTTCTATGCATTGAAGCACTTTTTATCTAATCCAAATTCCATATAAATGTCTTCACTGAAAAAATTTTTTACATGTAAATTTAAAAATTTTGAGCTCTTTTTTGGGGTTTTTCCCCATACTTTTTAAAAAACCCATCCATAAAACAGCAGAGTTTTTACCCTTTGGGCCCCATTATTTCTTTACAGGAAAGGGGCGATATCCAGCATTGTTTGGGTTTAGTAGCTCTGATACGGGGTTTAATGCGGAAAAAACCATAGGGGGGTTTTTAAAGGGGGGTTCCCCCGGAAGACCCTCTCTTTATTGCCAAAAATTTTAAATTTTTAAACGGGAATCTAAATTGGTTTTTTAAAGTATTATTTAATTCTCCATAAAATTCAGAGATGTTTAAACCCACCGTTATCAACTGTGGTTTTTCCCTTTACAAATCAAAATTTTGTTTAAACCCAAAATCGTGGGGAAACCGAATAAAATCCCTTTTTGTTATTATTTTTTAATTTTTTATTTTTAATTATTATATTATTTTTATTATTATTATTTATTATTATTATTATTATTATTTTTAAATTATTATTATTATTTTTATTTTTAAGCGAGCGAACCCAAGTTTTTCCCTTTTTTGGACTCTCCCGGAAAAAATTTTGTCCCCCCTTTTTTTTTTTTTTTTTGTTTTTTTTTGTTTTTTTGTTTTTTTTTTTTTTTTGTAGGGTCCGCCAAAACGTTCGAACGGGGGCTGGGGTTTCAGTTAAAATTTTTGGCCCAAATCCCCCAAGCTTTTTTTCCCCGATTAAATGCCTTTTTAGGGGGGAGCATGGGAAAAATAAAAAACGCTTCCGGGGCAGCTTAGGGGGAAAAGAGCTAGTATTTGTATCAATCGATTCGTATTAAAAAAATAGAAAAACAATTTCGATGGTGAGAATCTTGTTTTTTTGGCTGGCCCGGGCCATATCTAAAAAAAAGAGGGCCCGCCGTTTTCAAATTTTTAAAAAACGGGCGTATCTTGGGTAAAAATTTGACCGTTTTTAAATTTAAAAAAGGTCCCTTTCAAAAGGAAAATGATAAAAATTTTAAAAATTAAATGTTTAAAAATTTGCTCAAAAAACCCAAATATTTTTTGAGGTTAGTTACAAAAACATTAACTTTTTATTTACACTTTCTCGTTTGTGGAACGATATTTACTGGGTTTAAAAAGGGTTTTTACTTTTTTCTCAAGTTGCTTTTTTTTTTTTTTTTTTTTTTTTGGTGGATTATTTTTGCGTTTAAATAAAATCCATGCTTTAATTTTCTGACAATTATGCCTGAGTTTTTTTAATTAAACCCGATGGCATGTTAGTTTAAAATATATGCTACTACTGTGTGATCTTTATGTTTCATTACATTTTGTCGAGACACAAGGGTTAAAAACAATTAGTTTTTTGGGTATCAATCGTTCGTTATAAACCCCGAATTTAACAATTTTGTTTTAAAGTTTTTTTTCCAATTTTTTAAATAAACCCCCTTCCCTGGGAAAAAACAAGATGGCCGCCTTTAAATTGAACATTTAAAAAAAAATTATCTTTGAAAGTATTTCCCCGATTTAAATTTAAAAAGGTACCGTTAAAAAGGTAAATAAAAAGAGCTAAAAAACGAAAACCCAAAAAATTTCCAGAAAGTTTTTTTTTTTGGGGGTTATTTTTGGTTTGAATTTTTAGTAATTTTAACGTTTTTTCAGGCACAATAGGTAAAACCCAACTATGTATGGGGTATCAATCGATTCGTTTTTAACCGTGTTTTTTAAAAAATTTTTTTTGAGGGGGAAAAATTTTCCCCGTTTTTTTTACTGAGCCCCTTCCCCCTTGGCAAAAAAAAGGGATGGCCGCCGCCAATGAACCTTTTGGCTGCATATAAATTAAAAAGTATATCCCGATTTTTAATTCACTATACCTTTAAAAAAGGAAAATTTAAAATGACGAATAAATTTTTAACTTACCATTTTGTTAAAAATTTTAATTTTTTACTGGGGTTTTATTTTAAAAAAACCCTTAAATTTATTTACCACACTCGCCCAAAAAACCCTCAGGAAATCTTATGGCGCTTTTATTTTTCAGGCCCAAAAAGGGTTTTTTGGAATATTTTTGGGCTTTTTTTACCCGTACAATCTCTTTATGTATTAAAGACCCCTTACATTTTTTTTCCGCCCAAAACACCCCAGAAATTTTTGAAGCGAGGGCATGTGTAAAGGGAAAATATAGGGCACCCCGAGTATTTGATCTTGATTTTTTAAAAAACTTTTTGGGCGAGGCACAAAAATTTTGGTTAAAGAATTTTTGTATCTGGTATCAATCGTTTCGTTATGAAACGTTTTTTAAAAAATTTTTTGATGAGGTACCCGTCGCAAAAAACAAAAGGGCCCCCGGGGAAAAAAAATTTTTGAATTTATATATTTTTCTAAAGGTTTTTGACAGCCCAAAATTTCAAAGGTACCGTTGGGAAAAAGGGAAAAATAAAGTAGTAAAAAATTAAAAACTTGCCCAAATTTTTAAAGAAAACCCCAAAAATTTATGGGGTTTTTTGTTGTAGGAAAACCCAGACGCCGTTTTTGTTTTTGGGACCAAAAATAAAAATTTAAAAAAATTCCTCAACCCGGAAAATTTAACCCCGGGACCACTGGGAAAAAGTATGACATTGACAGCCCAGAAACCCCCGGGGGTTTTTTTAATTCTAAAATTTTTCCCACATCATCCATCCCCGCCCAGATCCCATCAGTAGGTAAACATAATAACAGAATAGTACACAAAATGCTGAGCCAAAAAACATGCTGAAAAAGAATTTCGTTTTTACTAGGAAAATGTGCTCAAGCAGAATGGTTTTTTCCCAAAAAAATCATCAAAAGGGCCCCCAGACGAAAAAAAATAACTCGGAAAAAAATGTAGGTACGTAAAAGAAAAACTACTTGCAACTGCATATTTGCCTTTTGTTTTTAAAGAGAAACGGAAACCCAAATAGGAAAAATTCTTGGCTAAACAAAAAATCAAAAAACCCACGGAAAGATAGGAAGTTTTAAGAATTTAAAGGGGCACATCGCCAGAAGGTTTGTGGCGGGGATGAAATTTTCCCTGTGGGAATTGTGACAGGTGCTAAGAGGGGCAAAAATGAAGAAAATGGGTTTAAACGTCAACAGGGGAAAAAACAGGCTAGCTGGGGTTAGTTAGTTTGTAGTCTAGCGAGGGGCCCTTTTTAATGATTTTTATTTTTTAAAAACCCTTCTGCTTGACCAAATTTTCCCCAGTAGAGGAAATTTTTTTCAGCATGAAATTTTCAAACAGTATTTTTTTTTTGTAATATTCTGTGTATTATGTGAACCCCTAATGATCGGATTTTGGGCTGGGGTGGGGTGATGAAAGTGAATAATTTGAATTAGAAAAAACTCGGGGGTCTAAAGGGTGTCCCAAAGTCTTACTGTTTCCAGCTGGTTCCGGGTTTTAATTTCCGGTGGAGGGAAATTTTTTTTTTTTATGGGGGTTTTTGGGGCCAACATAAAAACGTCATAGTTTTCCCACAAAAAAGAAAACCTAATTTAAAAATTTGGGGTTTTGTGAAAAATTTCAAGTTATAAAATTTTTAAAAATATTTAGGGTTTCCTTTCCAAGGGAAACCCTTTAAAAGGGCTGTTTAATTTTCCCTTTGAAAAAAAATATAACTTAAAAAATTTTTTTTCGGCGGCCATCTTGTTTTTTTTTCGAAAGGGTACCTCATCAAAAATTTTTTAAAGGGAAATTTTCCCTAAAGAATCGATTGAAACACCAGATACAAAATTCTTTAAACAATTTTTTGTTTCTCGGGGAAAAGTGTTTCAAAACACAAGATAAAAAACTCGATGGGAATTTATTCATTTACACATGCCCCTCGCTTCAAATAATTATCTCGGGGAAAGTTTTGTCGGAAAATAAAATGTAAGGACTCATTGAATACATTAAAAGATTGTCGGATAAAAAAAGCCAAAAAAATATTCAAAAAACGTTTTTGGGCATGGGAAATATGGCCATTTAAAATCCATAACGATGACGGTTTTTGGGAAATTTAAATTTTAAATTTTTTTTAACATAACCTTTAGAAATATTAAAAAAATGGTAAGTAAATAGTTTTTCGTCATTTAAAATTTCCTTTTCAACGGGGAAAACGTGAATTAAAAAAAGGGGGATATTTCTTTAAATGATAGGGGAGCAAAAAGGGTTTATTTGGGGGCGGGCCCTCTTGTTTTTTGCCATGGGAAAGGTTTAGTAAAAAAACGAAAAATTTTTCCCCTCAAAATTGTTAAAACACGGGTTAAAAACGAATCGATTTTACCCCTACATAGTTTTTCACCCCCATTGTGCTCTGAAAAAATCGTTAAAAATTTCTAAAAAATTTAAAAAACCAAACCCTAAAACCCCAAAAAAAAACTTTTGGAAAATTTTTGGGATATCGTTTTTTTAGGGTCTTTTTATAAACCTTTTTTAACGGGACCCTTTTCAATTGAAATCGGTGAAAATTTCTTTTTAAAAAAATATTTTTTTTTAAATGTTCACCCACGGCGGCCATCTTGTTTTTGGGCCCCGGGGGGGTCCCCCGTAAAAAAAACGAAAAAAAACTTAATCAAAAAAATTTTTTAAGTTCGGTTCATAACAATCGATTGATTTCCAAAAAATCTATTGTTTTTACCAATTGTGTCTCGACAAAATGTAATTTAAACTAAAAAATTTAAAACAGTAAGCATATATTTATCTACCATGCCATCGCTTTTTAAATTAAAAAAAACCCAGGCTATAATTGTAGAAAATTTTAAAACATTTGGGTTTATTTAAAAAAAGCAAATAAATAATCCCCCAAAATGCAACTTGAGAAAAAGTAAAACCTTTTAACCCCAGGGAAATATCGTTCCACAACGAGAAAGTTTTAAAAGTAAACAGTTTAAAGTTTTTTTTAACATAACCTAAAAATATTGGATTTTCCCCCCGCAAATTTGTTTAAAAATTTATTTAAAAATTTTTTATCATTTTCCTTTTGAAGGGGAAACCTTTTTAAATTAAAATCGGTTTAAAAAATTTCGAAGATACGCTAGTTTTAAAAATTCCCCCCAAAACGGCGGCCCCTTTTTTTTTGATATGGCCGGGGGCTCAGCCAAAAAATCAAAATTCCCCACCATCGAAAATTTTTTTACTTTTGGACCCAAAACGAATAGATTTATAAAAAAAATCATAGCTCTTTCCCCCGTTTCGGCCCGGGGAAATTTCCTATGGGGCCCCCCACTAATTAGTTTTTGGCAAAAACGTTTTCAAAAAGTTTAAAAAATTTCATTAAAGTTTAAACGAAAAATTTTTTTTTTCAAAAAATAACCCGGCGACAAAATCTGAGGGTAGCCAAATCATTTAGAATGTCCGTCCCGGGCACGAAAAATGTTAATTTAGGTTTTTTATCCGATAAATAGTGTAGATGGAAATTACATTATAACAAAAGTAACCCTTTTCCATGGCAACGAAAAGACGCGCGAAGTTTTTTAAATGCACTGCCCCCTAGAAGTAATTTAAAAAACTTTCCCAGGAAGCAGTCTATTATTTGTCACCAAAGATTTTTTAAAAATTTTTCCCAAAGAGTCCCAAGGGCCCTAGATGGCGGTGGGTTTTATCCCCAAAGTAAAGATTTTCATACGGGTTTTTCCCCAAAAACCTTGGGGGGGGGAAAAAATAAATAATACTGGAAACGCGAAAAATCGTAAATTTAAAAATTTTTTAAAAATGTTCAATGTGGGTCTAGCTATAGCACGTGCTCCCCTTTTTCAACGCGTTCCCCCCTGAGGGGTTTCCTAGTTTTATTAAAAGTGGGGTTTTTTTTGTTCAAACAATCCCCAGGTACATTTTCGTCCTGGGTTTCAAAAGGCGGGGGGGGCTGAGGGCCCCAAACCCCAAAAAAATTTTTAAAATTTTAACAGCGTGAAAAAATAATTTTAGTAAAACAAAATAGTAATTTTTAGACAAAATTAAAACAAATAAAAAAAAATAATAATAAAGATGAGTGTGATAACAAAACAATCAAGTTTCTATTTTATAAAACAAAGGGAATTTTATGGCAAAAAACCCTTTTAAAGAGAGAGAGAAAAGAGAGTGATAACTGCAAAAAATTTTTGTTGTATTGTAAAAGTTGTTTTTGATTCATTTTTTTTGGATGAGCGAAATGAAAATTTCCCTTTCACTACACTGGGGAAAAAAACCGGGAAAGTTTTTTTTTCCCCCTTTTTATTTTTGTGTTTGTTCACGATTCTGGCTAAACCGATTTTCCCAAATTTGGGTTTAAAATTTTTAGAGGCCTTTTAAATCTCTGAACTTAGAAAATGCCCTTTTTTTTGGGAAAACGAAAATTAATTTTTTCATGGGAAAAACGCTATTTTACGATTTTTTTTTGATTTTAAAAATTTTTTCGAATTATAAAAACCACAAAAGCTTTTTTCGATTTTAAAAGGTTTTTTTACAAAACCTTTTTTTAAAAAAAGATTCGTGAGAAAATTTAGCGCCAAACGAAAAATTATTTCTCATTGAAAAACGAAATTTTACCTTTTTTTCTTTAAAAAAAAAAATTTTTTGAAATTATAACACCAACAAGCTTTACCCCATGGGTTAAAGAATTTTTTTACAACCCCTTAAAATTTTTTGAATCATATATTGTGGAAATTTGAGCGCAATTGGGAAAAATTATTTCTTATAAAATATTAAAATTTTAAAGAAATTTTTTTTTTTTTTTTAAAAAATTTTTATTTAAAAAAAAAAAAATTTAAGTTTTAAATGGTTTTTTTTTTTATTTTAAATTATTTAAAAAAATCTTCAACAAAGTTATGTTTTTTTTTAAGAACAAAGAAAAACCCATAACACATGGCAACTCAAAGCCCCAATTACGCTCACGAACCCCCAAACCCCCCTGAAAAAGCGTTTTGCGAAGCTTCTAGTTTCGATGTGATGTTTTTTATAAATTTAAGTTCTGGAAAGAAAAGGGCCCCCTGCTTTGAAACCCTCCGCGGTGGCACATCGTTAGGGCACTGGCCGAAACTTAGGTCCCATAGGGCGGGCCTCCAATCCCGCTTTAAAGGGAATGGGTTTTTGTACTCAAACATCTACACCCACTCATCGTCTCGAATAGCCTTTTGTGCATTAATATGAGGCGTAAAGCAACAAAGATCATTTTATTTTAGGGTTTTAGAGATATGGGGAGTGAGACAGTGATATAAAACCCTCCCATTCACCTTCTCACAAACCCCTTTACTAAGGAAAAGCGATATTGCACATTTTTACTAATAAGCGTCCAAACGACTACCTTCTAAAGTTAACTTTGGGTCTATTAATCTTTTTTAAAAACAAAATTCCCATAGCATCTCGGGAAATATGTCTCCACTGAGGTATTTGCAATTTTCCTTTTAAAATTGGGAAGGGGAAAAAATATTTCCTCGTTTAAAAGCCCTGTTGATTTCATTGCAAACCCCTTGTGTCAAATTTTTAACGGCGTCCATTTCCCTTTAACCATTGCTTTTTCTAATATCTGATGTTACAGTTCCCCCCCAAGACTAATAATTGAACGTGGTAGTTTTATTTTGGGTTTATTGAAAAATTCTTTTTTACTACTTACATGCATATTTCCGTTACCGGCCCAAAATTAAGGTGCAAATGGTGACAACTTCAAAATTTTTTCTAAAATGTTTACTAGGGAAAAGCCCAAAATCGGGGTTGGGCGAGTGTGTGAAGTATGTGTTGAGTAACCCCGGGAAAATTTTTTTTTTCTTATACCCCACTTAAGGCTGGATCCCTTGGGGCTTTTTTGGGGCAAGAAAAAAGACCTTTGGTGACGCGCCCTTTAAAACAAATTAACTCAAAATCCTTTTCATTTACACCTTATGTCAATCAAAATTGAATGCAAATGTTCCCGCTTTCTCAACACATGACTTTGCTCATCTTTAAAAACACTTTGGCGTTTTTAAATAGTCTAGTTTTGGGAAAAAAGTCATTATACCTTTAATGTGGGAGCCTGGGTTCAAACCCCCCGGGGGGAAAGATTTTGTAATTTTTAGATGGGACTTAAAAAATTATAAATCATGTTTTGAAAACCATTTAAAACTATGGAAAACATAGTCAGCACGAAATACGTGTAAAGATTGCAAGGTTTACTCTATCCCCAAAGCAAAATTTGGAGGAACCTTGAGCGTGGACTACTTTCAAACTTTACTTCTTCTATTTACTTATTTTTAGGGCGACGGTCGTTCGCCCGCAGCCAAACGCTCGCGACTGTTAGGCGATGACTAACTCGACCCTGTATACTCCTACCCGAGTTGGGGGGTTTTCAGCTATTTACTCACACCGCCCCGAAAAATTTACAATCTTGAAACTCGGTTATGACCTGATATGTGGTCCATGACCTACCAAAAAAAAAAAATCAGCCCGATCCGATAACCTGTTCTGTGTTTTAAAAAAAGTGCCTGGACATCGTTGAAAACCTTCCGTCTAGCTGGCTAATTCTTGGGGAGAGGAATAAGAGCCTATAAAGAAAAAACGGTACATCTTAGATCAATGCAACTTAGACGTACCTCAGACGCAATCACGTTTGCTTTCAAAACAAAAATCGGGTAACAGGGACAGGAGAAAATTAAAATTTTCGATAAAAATCAAAACACGTAATTATATTAAGGCGTGTTGATTTGTACAAACTGGAATAAAACATGCGCTTAACCATTACACATTTTTACAGCTAAATATTCATGCAATTTTCGTAACAAGACGACATTAACCATAGCAAATTTAATAAAAAGCATTGTACTTGCAAAATACCGATTGTAATTGGATGAGCGAAGCGAAGACTTCAATTTCACCGACCCCCCAAAAAATTTAGCTCCGTTGTTTTTTTTTTTTTTTTTTTGTTTTTCCGTCTGTTTGTTCGCTCTCTACCGGGCAAACGGCATATGCGATCTTAATGAAAATTTGACAGGACCTTCGTTTTCTCTGAACTTAGAGGTGTATTGTTTTTGGGTACAATCGAAGAAATATTTCTCATGAATATCGTACTTTTACGATTTTTTTTCGATTTTTAGTGCCATATTTTCGTGCACATTTGGGCCAATCTGACCAAACGGGTGGGGCTACAACGTTCATATTTCACATGGACATTAAGGTAATGGTGATGTATTGCTTTCTAAAAGAAAAAAGTTGAAAAAGTTAGTTAGAATCGAGAGAAATAAAGCTTTTAATATACGTTTTTTGACTTTTTGTGCGATATTTTCGTGCCATTTGGGCCAATTCTGACCAAACGGGTGGGGCTACAACGTTCATATTATACATGGACATTAAGGTTATGGTTATGTAGTACCTTTTGAAAGAAAAAGTGGAAAAATTCAGCCAGAATCCATAGAAATAAAGCTTTTAATACAAGTTTTTTACGGTAAATAATAACAATTGACAAGAAACAAAAGAAACTTGACAACATTCACCTTCAATGCGTAGGCAGCAAAACAAAGCACTTGCAAACGTAAAGATATCCCACGCAAACTAAAACCTTTAAAAAGCTCATCCATCAACGCGGCGGGACTTTAGCGTTTTCCTAGTTATCATTATTATTATTATCTCTTTTATTCACCAATATGAACGTTACATAATGGGTATTTAAGAACTTTCACCAGAGATGAACCACACCTCTAAGGTGAAACCCCTTTTACATAAAAATTAAATATACATGGCATTAACAAAATACAATACATACAAGAAATAACAGAAACAATTTTTCACACTAAAACTTTGCGTAGTATGTGGGCGGCTCCTAATAATGCTGCCTTTTGAAGCTCTGGAGTCCAGTGATTGCCAGAGATATGTTGGAGGTTCTCTTCAAAACTTCTTCCAATTGTCCCACAAGCTCCAATAATAATGGAAACAACCTTACAACAGACATTCCACATTCGTTGAATTTCTATTTGTAGGTCTCGATATCTTGTGCGTTTTTCTGCTTCCTTTGCTGGTGCAAGTCTGATGGAATAGCTACGTCGATGATCAAACATTTTTGAGTCTCTTTGTTTTTAACAACAATGTCTGGTTTGTTGTGACGAACCTTTTTATCAGTGATTATTTGCTCATTCCACAATATGTCACATTATCATTGTCAACTACTTGTTCTGGTTTATGCATGTACCATTTGTCAGAAGTTTCGATGTTGTAACTTCTACAAATGTTCCAATGCAAATATGCCCCAACTTTATCATGTCGATCATGTATTCCGTTTTTGCTAAGACCGGACATCCAGAAATAATGTGCTCCACGCTTTCTTCATAAAGCTTACACAAACGACACTTGTTTATTATTATTATTATTATTATTAGAAGTTGCGCATTTCAATTATATAAATTAAAATATATTTTGCCTTATACTACCTTGCGAACTGTTTATATATCTCCTTGGCAGAATCAATAATTTCTTATGGTCTATTAGCATGGGGCAATGCGAGTAACATTCACTTAAAACCCATTCAAGTGTTGCAAAATAAAATGTTAAAACTCATTATCCCTGAAAATAAAAACTCAATCGTTTCCATACACATGACTTGTACACATATTGCTTTTATTGCCTGTTTCTTTACTGTATCGATTTCGCCTTTTGGTTAAATATTATTTTAGTGACATCTACAAAAATTCACGCAATGAGCATCAATATAATACAAGATTTGTGTTAAAAACTAACTTTGATATTCCAGAATACGTCAATAAGTACGGCCAGAGAACTCTTGAGTATTCCTTTCCGCATACGTTTAATCAATTACCAGAGGACATGAAAGATTTGCAATCGTATAGTGAGGTTAAAAATAAACTTAAAATTTACTTACTTTGTTCCATAGATAGGCCTATTGATTAACTTATAAATCATTTTAGTTTGATTAATTTAAAAACTATTTCTTTGTTATACAGTCGCGATTTTTGCCATGTAAGAATGTTCTCGCCTGTCATATCAAATTCAATTAGTATATTTCAGTATTGTAAAGTCGTATTCTCGTTGTTGTATAATTATTTATTTCAGTTTTAATTTAGCCTATGAACATTATTTGTGTAATAAAATTAGAATTTAATTAAGTCTGTCTGATCCATGTACAATATCATATGTTTCATAATCCACAGACAAGCCGCTATGTGGCTTTGTGGACGACGATGTCAAATTGTTTTTTTGTAAAAAAATGCATGTAATATTATTATATAATAATAAAAAAAAAAAAAAAAAATTATTATTATTATTATTATTATTATTATTATTATTATTATTATTATTATTATTATTATTAAAAAATTAAGTATTTTAAGCATAAGCCCGTTTTTAAGCACATAGTTATTGATTCATAGCAGTTGTCGAAAAAGTTTGCCCCGACTGGGGTTCAACCCAGTCGGGGTTATTATTATTTATTATTATTATTATTATTATTATTATTTTATTATTATTATTATTATTATTATTATTATTATTATAATAACACAACAAAAATTCAACAACAACACAACCCAAAGTATGCAGAGATTTACGAGGAAGACACTCCTTGCGAGTATGACTCGAGAAACATGAATTTTTTACCCAGAACTGCGCCACATTCTCTCGGACCACATCCAGGCTCTCCTACTGCAAAACCCAACCAAGTGATCCCATTCTCCGTCAGTTCTAAAATCACAACCATCGACGGAGTACAAGATCCCTGTGAAGATACAGTTTCAGGACAAGAAACCTGACCATCTTAGTTCGATGACTACATCAAACTAGTTCAGAACCTCAAGCTGATCTTCTAATCATGATTATTTTAATTATGATTTTTTTTATTGTTTTAATCGTGTATTTGTCTTTGAAAAAATATTTTAAAAAAAATTGAATTTTATTATTTTTATTTTTATTATTATAATTATTATTATTTTTATTATTATTATTATTTTATTATTATTATTATTAGAGAATCAAATTTTTACGAGTCTTTCGTGTGTTCGTTTTTTATTAAAACCGACTTTTTCGATACGACTGTGCGTTCATCATTGAGGAACACTGAAAAAAAAAATATTCGCCTTACGGGGAGGAAATGTTTTGTAAAGAAAGTACATTTGAAAAACTACGTTGAAAAAAGGTTTTTCTATTATGTGATCTAGCTTTCCTTTGTCGTTGCAGAGAAAAAACGTTCTAGTTTTTTGGACAATGACAATCAACCCAAAGAAAAAGCAAAAGAATTAAACAAAAACAATCTAAAATGTAAAGTTTTTCAGTGTTGCCTCGATATGATACGCACAGTCGTTCGAAACGTCAGGAAAATTTAAAAAAAACAAAAACAGGAAATATCGTAAAATTTTTGGGTTTTCCTAATATTTCGGGCTGTGAAAGCATCAAGAAAGAAATTATTATTATTATTTTTTAAATTTTATTATTTTTTGGGATGTATTTCATAAAAAACTCGGAAAAACCGGGGGAGCTAACATGTTTACGGACTTCGTAAAGTATTCCCATGGACCTTTTCATACTTTTTAAAAAATTTTTTTGTTTTAAAATCTAACTAAAATAATCTTTAAAATTTAATTTTTTGTAGATGATGTTTTTTTTTCTGCGTTACGGTCGTGGCCGATTTCTGTCGCTTTCCTAGCATTTTGCTCTTCGGACTATGGGAAAACCACGAAACCCCATGTCAGGATGGAACTGTCTCGAAATCTCGAGTTCATTCTTAGTTTAGAAATTTACAAACTATTCTACAGTGTTGAGTATTACTGCTTTTGAGTCTGTGATACAGGGGTTAAGATCTATTTGTTTAATGCTTTCATGTAGTTTTTCGGTATGATGCCTTTGGCTGATAAATAAAGGGATTGATTTACCTTTTTCTGTTTCCACATCTTCTTGATCTAAATTCAAGTTCACTATACTTGCAATTTTTTTTCTCCACGGGTCTCGACGTTAGGCACATTGGATGAAAGTCGAAAGGGGTAGTTTCTTGTTTTTCTTGTCATTATTTTTAACCCGGCCCTGTTGTGATGTATCGTTTGGTCTGTTATAACGGGGGCGGTCTAAAAAATTTTTGTAATTTTTACTACTAGTACTTTCTCGGGTTTTGTTTTTGTAGAAAGGTGTGTGTGTGTCAATGGGGTTTACTTGATTGCTAGTTTTTATAATAATGTTACCCTTGGTTATTCTGTAGAGGTAATTTTTTGCATAGTGATTTGCCCCGGATAGATTGTTTTGATTTTTTACCCCTTTTCCTACATTTTCTACATTGATCGTTTCTGTCGCTCTTGGGATTATGTATTTTTTTTAATTGTTCTCGCAAAACACTCTGTCTTTAAAAGCCACATAAAACTTTTGTTTTTCCAAATAGTTCCCCGTGTTTAACCACCTATTTTATGCTTTAAATATCAGTGACCTTTGGGTAGTTCATATAATGTCTCTTTGTAGGGTCTTTTCTGAGAGACGTACCTCTTTTGAAACTCAGTTTGATTTCCCTTGTAGATTGACATTTTCGGCTAGATTGAGTGGAGTTAATGATTTTCAGCTATACCCAACCTATGCAGTGTGGATTTGGGTTTCTCTTTGTAAAAAAATTTTTCTTTAAAAGTCTATTTTGTTTTAATATAAGTTTTCAGATCAAATTTGGCCCCCTCATCTTTTTTCTTGAAATGTCAACTCTCTTTGCGATTTAGGATGATGTATTTTTTGTTTTGGTAAGTGTAGTACGATTAATTTTCCAAGCGTGGAGTCTGTCGCGTCCATTTAATGATTCCGATGAATATGTCATTTCTGGTACGCTATGTATTTATTGCTTGATCTTGCTTTTTCCCCTTTAGTTGCGTCTTGAGGTAGACTTTAGTCGTTTCTTGTTGTATCTATCAATTTTTTTTTTCATTACTTTTTTGTTCAATTTGGCAGTTGTGGAAAAACCAAAAAATTTGTATACATGTTACCCATTATTCCAATCCTATTTCCCTCACTAGCTGGAACTCTTCTGCTTTTGTAACCTTTCCCTTTTCGATATGTAGCGTTTACATTTGTCTACTCCAAAACTCCATGGATACTTTTAAAATTTAATGTGTATTTACAAGACTGTTTAGTTGAGCAAAAATTGGGTGCTACAAATTTTTGGGTTTCCTTTAAAAAAGGTGGAAATTGTGGACATCCAATATTGTCCTTAAATTTTAAAACGTATGCGATTCGTTAAAAATGTGACAGTGGTTTAATGACAGACAAAACATAATGACTTAATGATACCTTGGAAAAGCCCCGTTTAATTTTTTTGGTCTGTAGTACCTTTGGTTTTTTTATATTTAGTTTTTTGTGTTGTTTTCCATGTCCCCAACGTCTTCAAAAGTTTACAATTACGGGTTTTATTTATATATTTGTAAAATTGAAAAAACCATGTGTGTGGGTTTAGTCAAATGCTTTCTTTTAGTCAAAGTCATTTTATTATTTTTTTAATTTTTTTTAAATTTTTTAATAAAAATTTTTTTTTTTTATTATTTTTAAATTTTTAATATTATTATTATTAAAATTTTTTTTAAATTATTTTTTTAAAAATTAAAAAAATTATTTTTTTATAAAATTATTGGGAAAAACAGCATCCTTTTTTTTTAGTAATTAAACTTTTTTTTTTTTTTTTTTTTTTTTTTTAAAAA